>JAJSOF020000013.1:134632275-134679775 GCA_025594305.2 Periplaneta americana | reverse complement strand
TCAAGCAATTTGAAAAATGATGGAAGTACAAATATAGGTCTATAGTTATTTAAATTATTTTTATCTCCAGATTTGTACGTTGGAATTACTATGGCACATTTCAAAATATCTAGGAATATATCTTGCACAGAACATAAGTTAAAAATTTGAACCATTGGTTTTGATATATATATTTGATTATAATTTTGAAAGTATTATTCTTAATTCCATCTATACCAGGAGCAACATAATTTTTTAAGGTTTAACCAAAATAATAATTTCATCTTCAGTTATAAGGAAAAGAAACATGGAGGAAGCTAAATGTTCATTTTGTGTCTCATTATGTATAGAAGAGTTAAAATTTGACGTATTAATGATAGAAGTAACTTTGTGTCCTATCTCTGAAAAATAATTATTAAATTTGTTTGCAATCCTTCTTTTGCAATTTATTATTTCACTGTGTTCGTTTTTTAACTCTATGATTGACCGTTTATTTTGTGCATTTACATCTGTAGTTTCATTTATAATTTACCAGAGTTTTAGGGTCATTTTTGTATGTATCAAATTGGTTATTTTTTCTGTATCACAGTACTTTGTCATTGTGCCTCATATACAGGTCATAACTTTAGATTTGATAATGATTTATTATCTTGTGATACAACGTTTTCGAAAACCCTTCTATGCTAAGTGGTCAATATATGCAGAGGCATCAAGTGCCGCATAACCGACATACAACATTCTGCAGTTCTCCTCCACCACTCCCCTTTGAAGCTGTCATGTACTTACTGCACACTTGTTACGTCATCTCTGACGTTGCAACGTACAGTGCCACCTACTGGACATAGCACGAACTACGAGCGCAGCACTTCGGTCAATATTGTCTATATTTCTCGCCAGATGGCGTCAGTGTACTCACTAACGCCCCAACTTTTGTTCAATGGCAAACTTCTCAGGGTGACATAATTATTATGTATTTGGCTTTTATATTTCTAATATCCGAGATTTTCACTTGTTTCAGTAAATCAAAAACTTTACTGAGCTACTACAGTCTGATTTCTCGTAGACTGTGGTTGTTTCTAAATTATTTTGCTCAAAATTATAGACCTTATTTAGACCTCGGATTTTTAGGCTCGAATAGGATATATTGCAATAATTTTATGTAAAAATTCCTAAATGTTTGTAACTCGTGAAACTCTCGAGCGATGATATTGCCTAAAACAAGATAATTAATTTCATTAATAAATGAGAGAATTGATGTTTTGAACAAATGAATGTTGCAATAAATGTAGATTCACGAACTAGTTATAGCCTACTTATAAACATCGATATGAATTCATGAATAAATGAATAGACGAATATTAAAACGAACAAATAAATAAATAAAATAAGTCAATTAATAGTTGCAGATTTACTTAGTTATTGAATGAAATTATGAGTGCTTGGAATAAACAATTAAATTAATTGATTTGTAAATGAAACTGTAAATGTTTGAGAGATCGTTAAGAAAAATAACCAGAAAAATCGATCCCTGTGTGAACCAGTAAATAATTATCAATTTAATAATTCACGGGGGTGAAGAATTAAATTGTTGAGATGAATAAGTAAAAGATTTTGTTGATAAATCAATGAGTGAATGTTTTAGATGAATAATTATTAGATTAATTTGTTTTTAAATAAACAGTAGAAATATTGAAAGAATTCACTATTAAGTGAATGGTTGACGCGAATAAGTAAATGAACTGATTGACAAATGAATTGGTGAATAGCTCAGATGAATAAAAATCGATTGGATGAACGGTTGAGAAGAATAAATGGATTAATTGGTTGGTAAATTAATGGTTTAAATTAATATGTACATGGACTGCTTGATAGATAAATAGATGAATAGTTGAGACAAATAAAATATTCGTTGAATTAATTAAGTGGATGACGAGTAAGTGGATGATTTGATTGGTAAAAGAATGGTTAAGACGTATAAGTAAACGAAATTAATGGTAAATTGATGGGTGAATAGTAAAATAAAAGTCTTTATTGAATTTATTGATTAATTAATAGTTGAGAAAAAATTGATTCGAAAGAGTTACTACGTGAATTTGTAAGTAAATGAACTGATGAGTAAATGAATGTATGAACGATTGAAAGAAATTAATAAATGGATATAGTTTATATTCGAAGTCTAACTCATATACGCGGTTTGCCAATTGGCACAGAATATCTCACAAAGAATTTTAGAATTAACAATGAAAAAATTACTTACTTATTTACTTACTTACAAATAGCTTTTAAGGAACCCGCAGGTTCATTGCCGCCCTCACATAAGCCCGCCATCGGTCCCTATCCTGAGCAAGATTAATCCAGTCTCTATCATCATATCTCACCTTCCTCAAATCAATTTTAATATTATCCTTCCATCTACGTCTCGACCTCCCCAAAGGTCTTTTTCCCTCCGGCCTCCCAACTAATACTCTATATGCATTTCTGGATTCTTCCATACGTGCTACATACCCTGCCCATCTCAGACGTCTGGATTTAATGTTCCTAATTATGTCAGGTGAAGAATAAAATGCGTGCAGTTCTGCGTTGTGTAACTTTCTCCATTCTCCCGTTACTTCATCCCTTTTAGCTCAAAAATATTTTCCTAAGAACCTTATTCTCAAACACTCTTAATCTCTGTTCCTCTCTCAAAGTGAGAGTCCAAGTTTCACAAAAAAATTATAATACTTTTTTTTTGTACATAAACGAAAAATAACTTTTTCTATACACTTTTGTTACCAAATAAATGATTACGAAATATCATTATTGAATATTTACGGGTAATCATAGTCATAATTATGTCCTCTTGGAGCTTTCTATGAAGCTTACACTTTCCCATCCATTGCTGAAAGAATTTAGAAATGGTGCCTCTTGCTCGCAAAAAGAGGCCAATCACATCAATACGAATTTTTGTAAGAATTTTGAAAATAAGGAAAGGTAGATTCATAAATTTTCTTTTCTTTTTTTTTTTATTAAATTATAAATGAATTCATTAATAATCATTTTATTGAATGCATAAGCGATAGAACGATTTTGATAAATGAATGAATTAATAGTTAATGGGTGGTTCGACACAAATTCCACAATTTGGAACATCTGGCCGAAATCTACGGCTGACTACTAGGATCCAGAATACAAAGCAGAGGTTAAATTAAAAATACAATATGGTTGCGGAGAGAATCTGGAACAATGATAAATTAAAAAATAAAGTACAATTTGATTTCGGAGAAACATGAGATGAAAATACATTGAAGAGTAACGAAATGAAATAAAAAAAATACGTAGTATTATACAAGTGATTGTGTAAAATGAATAATGAATCTCTCAATACCATTAGACAAATTTTGTTAATGTCCTCATTAGAAAATTTAAGAGAAAGGAGAATGGTTTTGGTTAACTTAAATGAAGTTCCCCTAGCGCCAAAAAGAAGTCCTTTCACTTCCCATGTATTAATATTCATTTTGTATCTCTCACTGAAGTGAGGAATACATGGGTTGTAAATAGACTTCTTTTCATCGTTAACGTTAATAGCGAATTTACGAATAGATTGATTGAACTATGAAAATATGAAATAAATTAATGAATCAGTATTTGAAATAAATTTATGAGGACAATTCGATTGAGTGAGTGAGTGAGTGAGTGAGTGAGTGAGTGAGTGAGTGAGTGAGTGAGTGAGTGAGTGAGTGAGTGAGTGAGTGAGTAACCTTCACGTGCTTGAAATGACCTGGGAGAGACTTTCATCTCTCGAATCTAACAACGCAATGGAGTTGAGTTGGAATTTACTGTACTTACAAGAAAACAACAATGTGTGTTTTCTTTACATAATATTTTCGTGTATTTCCCAATACCATTAGAGAGTTCTTGCCATAACGTGTTTCTTGTTACCGTAAACTATAATGTCACGTGCCCAATACGGTAAGTACAATAGCAGCCTTTATCATAAAAATAGTTTTTGACCAGCCATCTGTCATCGAATAAGATGAAGACTAGGAAAATGGAATAAACACAAACATTTCACATTTCATATTGAATTTTGAATTTTATCGCTGATTAAAAACTGTAGTAATATAATTAACATACTTTTAAATATAAAATTATTTATTTTAACAATATTTGGAGTCCACACCTGTGGAGTAACGGTTAGCGCGTCTAGTCGTGAAACTAGGTGGCCCGGGTTCGATTTCCGGTCGGGGAAATTTACCTGGTTGAAGTTTTTTCTGGGTTTTCCCTCAACCCAATATGAGCAAATGCTGGGTAACTTTCGGTGTTGGACGCCGGACTCATTTCACCGGCATTATCACCTTCATCTCATTCAGACGCTAAATAACCTAAGCTGTTGATAAAGCGTCGTAAAATAACCTACTAAAATAAAAACAACATTTGGGCACATTTCGCATTTATCGTGATCAGTGTACGAATTAACGGGGATGGGAGGATTCCCCCTTTGAAAAGTTAACCCCCTCTCAGAAATTCATATTAACATCCCTGCCTCTCACAAAAAATATAAAGTAAGCAAAGAAAATAATATTGATGTATTATCATCACCGGCAAGCTGACAAGAATCATTAACTTTCAGCGTATTCCTAATCTCACCGTAGCGATGGACATCAATGACGTCACGCTGCGGGGAAATATGGACAAAACTGCTGGAAGGTTCAATGGTTAACATGACGGCTGTACAAGTTATTATTTGTGCTATGCTAGCAAGATTTTGCGAAATTTCCGTACTGTCATCTCGTTCAAAGAAAAGAGAGCATAAACAATTTATTTCTTCAACTAGTAGTAATAACTGGTCCGTAAGCCATTAACATATTTTATGCTCGACCATGCCGAAATGTAGTAATTATACACCTGGTAGCAGCCCTTTAATGGACCTCATTAAAGTACACCTATTCATTAAAGTTCAGGTGTTCTACCAATCAGAAAATACCATTGTAGCAATATGAAAGCGCAAGTATCGATTATTTTCGGATATGCAATCGAAAGACAACTAGTTCTGTTACTATAATAATTAGCGTTAATTGTAAATAATATTCAAATAAATTCAATTTGTTATCTCGTTTTTCAATGTCTAATTCAATTTCAAGGTTACATCAAGATTAATGTTTATTTTACTCTCTAGATTATATCAAGGTCAATGACGACATTTGTTTCTCGGAAAAAATCAATACTTTCGCATCTGCGCACATCTCACAATTTACGAGATATTGCACAAGGTCAGTTCCGCTCCTAAAGTCCGATAAGAATAACATGAATACTTATGAATAATTTCGAGTTAGAAATATGGTCGAGCATAAAAAGTCGTATGAAACTTGACTATAATGGTAATTAAGACGCTCGTATGAAAATTATGAAACGAGCTTGCGCTCGTTTCATAAACATACTCGCGTCTTAATTACTAACTTACCATTATAGGCTCGTTGCATAATGCACTATTTTTACGTTGTGCTCATTACAAACAATACAGCAGAACACAGCGCCATGACACAACAGTATACGATGTCATTCGTCTGCTAATTCCCGCCCTATACAAGAACCAATCAGATTCACTGATGGCGGCTGATGGATTACTGCCACCGCCTCTGCAAGCTGATGGAACCGGTGCGACACCGGTGGAGTCATCGTTGAAATTCGGAACACCGTGATGTCATCAGATTGCTCAGCGCTGAGATTCGGTACACGATCTAAACAACGTCAAAGTACCTATAGCGCTTTCTATTGTTTTCTTGAAGGCACTTCATTTTCTGTTTTTGAATTAAACATAGACTGCGAGTCGAAAACCCTTTGATAGTAACTAACAAAGTAGATTTGAGCGGCTGTTGTAAAACAGTAAGCTATAGCACAAAATGCTTAAGTGACAACTGATTTATAGCCTCTTAATTCGGTAAATATTTGTATTGTTGCTATCTCCCGCGTCATAAAACTGCCGTTACTCGACTGAGCACGTTTATGTGCCGCTTCAAAGCCAAGTGTGCTGAATGGCCTTACTTCAGATGCCAAACACATAGGAACAGGCCGTGTATTTGTATCGCGAACAACTGAAGATCCGCAGCCTTGGTAAAGGACGTAACGTAGGAATCCAAACAGCTGTTCAGAGGCGTGCAGGACCTCGTTCAGTCAAACACAACGTCGTGTCGCCTTGAAGACGTCATATATTATTTAAGCGGTGTTACGGCTCGTAATTTGCGTAACATGCTGTATAAATGACAGTAAAGAAAGGTCCAGGATCACAGACGTGGATATACTAGTTCATTTAAAATTGTATCTGGACAACTTTTATTTTATTTACACATAGTTATTTTATTAAGTTTTTTTTTTTCCTGATTCTTTCCTTTTCGCCCTTTTCTTCCTTCCCTCTTTCCTTACACTTCCATTACTTTCTTTCATTCGTTTTCCTTTTTTTTGTTCATTTTCCCCTTGCATGCTTTTCTTACACTTCTTCATTTTCTTTCTTTCTTTCTCCATTTACTTTTGTGCGAGATCGTGCGTGTTTGCTTGTTTTCCGCACAAAACCAATACGCGGTAAGTGTGAAATACCACATTCAGTATTCCCAACGTAACACACATAACAATTTCCCTCTTCTTACCGCTTAAGCGCGACATTCATTTTACTTCTTTAGGCTTTTAACATATTATTTTTAGAGACGTTTAACATAGTAATAATTATAAATTGGAAACTTACCACTGCAATTTCACCTAAATTGCACTGTTAATTATTGTTTTTAAATATTTGCAAAAATTAAGTAAACTCTACAACACCATAAAAGTTACTGCAGTTGTAATGCAAGTAATATTAAGGAAGCCGTGAAAAAATCAACAAGATTCCAGATGCCGATGCTATTACTGCAATATGTTATATAAATAATATTGTTAAAATATTAAAATTAAAAATAAATCATTACATAACCTTGCCGTTTGTTTCAAGTTCGCATTTATAGACTGGGGGAGGGGAGACAGACGTATATCACGGCCTGCTGGAGTATAGTAAACATAGAAAACATTTTATAGCAACAATGTTGAAGATAGATATATTTGTTTTCCAAAGTTGCCGTCATTGAACAGAAACCAAGATGGAGATTTCATTGCAACTAATTAGAAATTCCTCTTTCAGGTATGTAATAAACGATCTTCGCACAAAATAATGTACGATACACGAGCGGTATGTTTGTTTTCATGTTCTCGGAAATTAAAAAAGCTCAACTACGTTTCGCTTTTTCAATCTTTTCCTCGAACATGAAAACGTCAACATACCGCTCTTGTAACGCATATCACTATTCCCTTTCTTTTTTCCTTCGCTTTATTTTTTTTAAATAGTTATTTAACGACGGTATTTAGCGGAGATGGAATTGGTGATAGTGACATGGTATTTAGCGAGATGAGGGCGAGAATTCGCCATAGATTACCTGACATTCGCATTAAGTTTGAGAATAACCTCGGAAGAAACCCAACCAGGTTATCAGCCCAAGCAGAAATCAAACCCACTTCAGAGCGCAATTTCAAATCGGGAGGCAAGCGCCGTAGTCGACTGAGCTACGACGGTGGCCTCATTTTCTTTCTCCTTCACTTTTCTATCCCTTTGTTCCCTTCCTTCTTCCCCCTTCCTTTCTGTCTTCGCTTCTTTCCTACTTTCCCTCCTTATCATTAAATTTCTCTCTTCGTTCCTTTTTTATTTCCTTTTCCTTTCACCCGTCTTTTATTTTTTCTTATCTTCTTTCGTTTCATTTTCATCCTTCCTTTTCCCTTCCTGTTCTCTCTTCCTTCAATTTGCTGTTCTTTCACTTTCTTATTTACTTTTCACTTTTTCCTCCATATCATTTTTTTTCTTATTATTCCTTTATTTTTCCCCTTTCCTTTTCCCTTTCCTTTCTTCCTTCGTTTCTTCTTTCGTTTCCCTTCCTTCCTTTTACATTGTGACTTCCTGTCTTAATTTCTTCTTTCTTTTCATTTCTCCCTTGCTTATCATTTCTGCCCATCTTTTCACCTTTCCTTTCCCTTTTTTCTTTTCTTCTTTTATTTCCTATTTTTCTCTTCTTTTTAATTCTTCTCTCCCTTCTTTTTTCCTTTTCTATGTGACTTCATTCCTATCTATTATTTTCTTCTCTTCTTTTCTTTTTCCTTTCTTCCTTCCTTTACTCCCTTCCTCTTTTTTCTTTTCTACCTTTCCTCTCTCCTACTTTCTTCCTTCCTTTTCCTTACTCCATTTCCTTTCTCTTTACCTTCTATTTCTTTCTTTTCTTTCTTAATTTATTTTCTACCCTTCCTTTTCTGGTTTCGTTTTCTTTCTTCCCTTATTTCTTCTTTGCTTTCCCTTTCTTCCTTACCTGTCACTAGATATACCTTTATTCTATCTTATCTTTATCCCTCGTTCGTCTATTCATTCTTCCTTCTGCATTTTCTCCATTTTCCTTTCCTTCTTTTTATGTTCTATCCTCCATTTTTACTTTCTCCTTTATTCCACCATTTGCACCATATTCCTTCATTTACTTATTCTCTCCATTCTTTTTTCTTGTACGTATTCTTCCAATCAAAAATATGATTCGCGCATTTTGTATAAAACATTAAACATTTTTGTAGGTTCTATATTGTACAAGTTTCTTTGTATTATACAGGTGAACCGTAACTATTTCATTACTTTTAGGGGCTTATTCTTTGAGATATTTCAAACAAAAACATTTAATACAGTTTTGCTCGTTTTGCTTCCTTTTCGAGACAAAAATTATTTTATATGAAACATTTCATAGCGTGTTTTGGGAAAGCCATTGCTTTAACTCCCAATATGCTCAGTCAGTTTAAGAGAGCAGTGTATTATGATAATAAATTATCTGTAGTAATCTCAGACCTCGAGTGACATTTGTTAGGACTATTTCGTGAATAAAATAAAAATGTAAATAATATATCCCTAAAATTCGATCACAAAATGTTAATAATTGTACACGTATATTAACGAATACTTAATCTATTCTGGCATTGTGAAGTTGAAATATATGAATATCGATTACTGCAATAAAGAAATTCGATATTATTCAGTAATGCCAATTGCGAAAACCGAAATACAGGTTTAACAATGTTAATTACATGTACTGCACTTTTCTATTATTATTATAACATAAATACATTTTCATTATCTACTGAAATCATAGTTTAATTTACAATTTTATAATATAATTACAGTAACCTGATTAATACATTAGTTAAATGAAGAATTGTATAGCAATGCTTATGTATTCACAGCGAGACATGTTGCCACACAATGAAGCCATCTCTGTATAGATAATTAAAACATGAATTTTATTACTACATACGGAAGGCAGTTTGATCAAAGACATTGTATATATTACTGTACAAGGTCTTTGGGTTTGATATGCGATGATGTTACATAAATTTGAACATCTGACTTTCTATTAACTGTTTAATTTAATTCACAAAATACAAATTTTATAGGCTACAATTATATGTTAAGTTACCTGCGGGAGCAGGTCCCTATGTCAGCTGTGTCTTATTTCGTGCTACAGGAAAGCATTTTTATAGCTCGACAAACGCATTCTCGCTGTAGTGTGCATCTACACAGTTCAATATTCCAATCGCGTATATGTGCAATCTGGGAAGAATATTGAAAGAATCAAGTTTAAAAAGTACATTCAATTAAGATGCATGAAGATTTTGTGTCTACATGGTGCGCCATTTTGAACGTCGTCTTCACTGATATTAAATATCAATCTCGCATTCATTGCTTTAAAATTAAAAGAACAGTTTAACCGTGTAGTTGCATGTTAATGTATTCATGATCATCAATTTACGTGGAAAAAGTTGGCGACAACGACTAAACAAAAGAACGACCATGCGATAAATTGATAGCGATAAATCTAGCTGCAAAAATTATCGCAAAGTGTGACTGTGATTGGTTGGAATTCAAAATTTCATTACACTTCATTGGTTGAAAATGAAATGACGTCATATAAACGAAATATTCGAAAGAATTTTAGTTTTATCCTCTGAACGTGCAAAAATTTTATCTGAACAACTGTAACTTTTCGTTCTGCAAAGGAATTTTCCAATGTTATATTTCGTTCATAATAAAAAATTTCTGCACATTAAAAAGACAAAACTAATTTTTTTCAATAATTTATTATCACAATACACTGCTCTCTTAAATTTACTGAGCATATCGCGAATTAAATCAATAGCTTTCCCAAAAGGGGCTATGAAATGCTTCCTATAAAACAATTTTTATCTCGGAAAGGAAGCAAAAACGAGCAAAAAGTGAATTAATATTTTTGTTTGAAATATCTCAAGGAATAGCCCCCTCAAATAAATTACATTACTTACGGTTCATTCTGTATAAACACGACAGCAATGTATTACTTCTAATCTGTTTGGACGACGACGTGGATTCGCAAGCCTGGCATGTCCGCAACCTGCCCAACACACAAAGAAAGAACGGCCGGTGAATAAGCTGAGGAATGAGGAGCCGCTATCCCTGCATTTGCCTTGAGGGAATACGGTCGGAGTTCCCAGACTTGTGCCGACATCAAAGGTTGTTGCTGTGTTGTTACTTTGAAACGGGTTTCTGTAATTCTGCGAAAATTTTTGCAAAGTTCTAGGGACCGGTCGTCTTCTCTACCTCCAGTTTCGGCAACTTTGCAACATACATTCTAAACAGTTCAAACAGTACAAACATTCCTGCACTGAAAAAATTATAGTAATATGCGTTACAAGTGCGGTATGTTGAAGTTTTCATGTTCCAGGAAAAGTTTGAAAAAGCGAAACGTAGTTGAGCTTTTTCAAATTTCCGAGAATTGAAAGAAAACATACCGCTCGTGTATCGTACATTATTTTGTGCGAAGATCGTTTATTACGTACCTGAAAGAGGAATTTCTAATTAGTTGCAATGAAATCTCCGTCTTGGTTTCCGTTCAATGACGGCAAAGTTTCAAAACAAAAATATCTATCTTCAACATTGTTGCTTTAAAATGTTTTCTGTGTTTACTATACTCCAGCAGGCCGTGATATACGTCTGTCTTTTTTTTCCCCCAGTCTATAAATGCGAACTTAAAACAAACTGCTTCCTTAATGT
This sequence comes from Periplaneta americana, assembly GCA_025594305.2. NCBI lineage: Eukaryota > Metazoa > Arthropoda > Insecta > Blattodea > Blattidae > Periplaneta > Periplaneta americana. Next base: position 134,668,689 of record JAJSOF020000013.1, on the reverse strand, counting down.
TACTTGCATCACGAATACAGTAACTTTAGTGGAGTTGTAGAGTTTACTTAATTTTTGCAAATATTTAAAAACAATAATTAACAGTGCAATTTAGGTGAAATTGCAGTGGTAAGTTTCCAATTTATAATTATTACTATAGTGAACGTCTCTAAAAATAATATGTTAAAAGCCTAAAGCAGTAAAATCAATATGTCACTTAAGCGGTAAGAAGAGGGAAATTGTTGTGTGTGTTAGGTTGGGAATACTGAATGTGGAATTTTAGACTTACCGCGGATTGGTTTTGTGCGGAAACCAAGCAAATACGCACGATCTCGCACAAAATATTTTTCCTTCCCTGTTTCTAAGCAAAGAGCTCATTTTTTTCTTGTGATCCGGTTGCAACTCAGTGACGGGAATTCATCGAAGAGCTGTGAGATATTTTGTGGTAAATGTAAGCTTCCTCCAAATATGTCAGTTTTCACTGTCATGCCCATTCGACTGTTACTTCGGTATTCCATTTATCACCATTTCGTTAACTTGGAATGGGATAATCATCGTGTCCCTTTTTTCGTACATTTTTCTTATGGGTTTTTCTGCTGCCCCAGAGTTTCGCTGCCCCAGAGTTTCGCTGTAGACTGAGTTTTATTCCCACCTAGGATGATTACTGGTTGGTTGTTTGTGAGGTTTTTCTCAACGTAAGACGAATTTTAGATAAGGCAAACTCGGCTAATTTCGCAGTATTAAGGTTTTTTGTCTATAGTTATAACCAAAAATGCTTGAAAAAATTTCCTTCATGCAGCAGTTAATCACTAGACATGATTGTATTGTTATATCGAATAAATCATTATTTTGTTTCAGTCAATCACTTATCGTTTATCAATGCCAGAAAAGACTCTGTTACATCAAAGGTACAATTGTTAAAAATCACGAATATTTTCGACTTTTATGGAAGTCATCTTCAGGTGATATTTTGGCAAAACAATATTTGAAGACAAGGTGAATATTTAAATACAGTGAAACACTTATAACTAATCTGACCATGTGTGCTTTACATAAATTAGTGGAATAGCATACGTGGTTTTAAAATAACATACAGAGTAAAAATCTTCCATTAATCATAATTGTGATATAACATGTTAAGGCACATGCAGTGTGCTTCAATTATTGGATTAAAATATTTAAAATGTTTTTAATTGTTGGCCTTGAAAGGCTATATGATGTAAGTTGTGAAGGGGTCTCAGTCTATTCGCTGTGGTGAGAGGCGTTTTATCTGAAAAAATTGATTAATCGAAAAGTCATTAATTTTGAAAAGTTAAATGATTGAAAAAAAAATGTATTCGTTGGTATAAAAATTTTATTTTTTAAGTGTATCCCAACAGGGAAATAGCTCCATCTAAAACATGAGATCATATGTGTGTGTTTCAGGAACTCGTGTAACTTCGCGGTACTGCTCGGGTAATTTCACAGTAATACCTGTGCAATTTTCAAGAATACTCTTTTCAGCTCAAAACATGTTTTAATGTAACCTAAACATCAGTACATGTTTACACACATGAACTGAACACACATTAGCAAACTAGGCAATAAATATAGAACAACTGGGCTTGAATTATTGAAATTAATAACAGGAAAAGGCTTGCATATTAATTGTAAATTAATAAAGTTGTCTAACACACATCTGCATTAAACATTATGCCAAAGGTAGAAAAAAACATTATGAGAACTATTTAGGCCTAATCCGAATCCGCTTCCTCTGGGAAGACAATAGTTTTTCTCCTTTCTCTGCCATTGTTTGAAGGTAGAGAGACTTTGCTCGTTTTGGGGACACAATTTTGTTAGGTTTGGTAACCAATGAAAACCCTGTTTCAACTTAATTTCAAATGAGATTAGGCTTGTTACTCTGTTCTGACTTCTCATACACACTTCCTAGCACATCATAAAAATCGTTCAAATTCGAGCGAGTTGAGGCTGTTACTCTATGGTAGGATAGATTTTCTAGCTGGCGCATACTTAGCCCATAGCGCTTCTTAAAAGAAGTTCCAATCTGCGTGCCACTCGAACTGTTCTGCCGGCAACTAGCGCAAACTAGTTAAGAAATTGAGTATCGGCAAAGCATATTACGAACAAACTATATCAGATAAAACAACAACCAAGGGTTTAAATTAATCATAAGAATGTGGAGAATTCATTAATCGTAGTGTTCTGAATATCTCGATGATAAAACGTCCAGAAACACAACACTGCAAATTTACTCACTCTATCTGAGCAAACACACACCTACTAAAGCAGATAGTTGTGTAACTTTCGCCAGAATGCGTTGCAATAGGATCTTCCTGCATGAAACATCCCCGACAGGTTCTGGCATTTATCCGTATTTTTTTGTAAGCTCAAACAAACACGGACAACTCCACAACTAATTAATATATGAGATACTGCGAAATTAGACGTACTGCGAAATTAGCTGAGTTTGCCTTAATTAATGGTGAATCTTCGGCCCCATCCCGCCATCACGAGTTCCATCGACGCTAAATAATCTAGCAGCTGATACAGCGTCGTTAAATAATCGATCAAAATAAACGATAAAGATTACAATAATTGTAGTACATCTTGCATACACAACTTTTAACACTATATCACTTAGGAATATGTATTATATGTCTTTCTCGTGTTAAATTCTATCGTACCTGGTTAACATGCAACCTCATTCAAGAAATTAAATTACAACATCGCGTACAGAACAAATAATACTCTACAAAAACATCTCAACACATAAACAACACAAACAAACAAATACAACAACACAAGCGTATACAAACTCAAATGTAACACATGCAACAACTTCTACATAGGACAGACAGGCAGATCATTTCAAACACGTTACAAAGAACACATCACAGCAATAAGAAAATTACAAAACACATCCACATATTCAGAACACCTCACAAATGCTAACCACACCTACAGAGACATCAACACAGACATGGAAATTCTATACATCCAACCAAAAGGCCAGAAACTAAATACACTAGAACAATACGAAATGTACAGACACACAAAAACACATCCAAATGAAATTCTCAACACACAACTTAATTTCAGAACACACACATTCTTTGACTCCACATTACACTACACAAACACACCCCAACAGGAAACAAAACAAAAGGCGCCAAGACCAGCAACAACCAGTTCTGAAGAAGACCAATATCAGGTCGAAACATGTTAACCATGTGCGATATAATTTAACACGAGAAAGACATATAATACATATTCCGAAATAATTATAGTTTAATTAATAGTAGTCTATTCGCCACAAAATTTCTACGACTGAACGATTCGCAGAAACTGTGTCTTCTTTGCAGACCTCGTACCTTTGACAACAAAAGAACCTTTAGCTGAATCAGAGGATGTACAGTAGTGGCAAAAAACCCGGACCGACTCTTGTAGCTGATTTCAGAGCCTTGTTCACTCCAGAGCACGATAGACTGGTAACAAGACTTCCGTCGTTCGAATCCTGCCTGGGAAGGAAACATTTTTTTTTTTGTTCCTTATTCAAATTTATTCCCAATACTTTACGATTGCAGCGATATTTTACTACTTAATTAACTTATTATTTGTAGAACAAGAATTTTTAGGGAATTATTTATTTATTTAATTATTTATGCCTATAACAGGGTAAAGCCCCAATTACAATAGACAGTACAGATATTCGTTTACAAAAAAAGAACATAGATAACATGAAAAAAATAAAAAAGAGATAAAACAGATACAAGTGTAAATACAAATTAAAATGGAAAATGAGAAAAGGAAAGAAAAAAAAAAGAACAGACAAATAGATACTACCTAAATAAGAGATACAGGTATAGATATAAATGAAAAATACAAAATAAAAAATGAAAAAATAGTTAAATATAGATATCATAGCCAAAAATGTAAAATGTAGCTATAATTGGCAAATTGCAGAGTAACAAATAGCAATATTATATAAAATCAACTACCTTGAGTATATTAATAAGAAAATGTTTGTATTCCGTGTAAGAAATGCAGAAATCTAGATTCCATATTTTACATATTTCATTGAAATTTGAACACATTTTTAACACTGGTGAATTTTTACATGATGAAGTGTTTGGTTTTTTATAATATAACAATTGACGATTTCTTAAATGTGATGTGATGTGATGTGATGTTACCAGCAATCGAAAAGTATTGGGAATAAATTTGAATAAGGAAAAAAAAGTTTCCTTTCCAGGCAGGATTCAAACCACGAAAGTCTTAGTTACCAGTCTATCGTGCTCTGGAGTGAACAAGGCTCTGAAATCAGCTACAAGGGTCGGTCCGGATTTTTTGCTACTGCTGTACATTTTTACCTCTTTTTATAAAAGCGAGTTTTGTTGGTGTAATTCGGTTTTTATGGGCGCCGTACCGCAAAGGAGTGATATGCCCGTTTTGCGTTTTACCGCACGCCACTGCACAAGTAGCAAATCATGTGACAAGTGGGGACGGAAACGGCCCGCCAGCGACTTGCTCTAAATTTAAACCGAGCCCGTTCTTTCGAAATAAAAGAATCGCCACCTCCAGACAACAGAGCGTCCCCAAAACTAATTGCGAGGAGGGAAATCACGTTAGAATGTCGACAACGCTTCCTCTGACATGACACGAGAAGCCGGCCTACTGCTTGACGGAAGAAGCTCCTTCACCTGTTCTTCATTCACCGGTTTTTAACGACCTTCCTAAATTGCACAGCCTTTTTTGCGTCGATTTAATTGTAATACAAGGTAGTAGAGCAGCCTAGAAAAGTGAGAGGAAACAAACTCTTTAGGAGCCAAATATCTCACAGAATTTGTTGTCAACCGAAACATCGTCACCACACTGACGACATTCACGCAGAGTTGACAAATGAAATATACGAAATGTAGCCAAAGAACAAGATAAAAGTCGCTAGATTCCTGGGTCATACCACAGTCTAGTATATACAGTCGCGAAGCTCAATACGTAGTAAATATGCAAACATTAGAGAGTTGCTCACCACTAGGATCGCTAATATCGCCTCATTACAGGCAATGCAAAATAGTACCGTCACAGTCTATTGTTTCTAGCACCCTCAAAACTCAAGCTTCGTGACTGTATATAGTAGACTGTGGTCATACCCTAGCATTGTTTTCTTACGCATTCGACTGGTTAATTTTTATTAGCCAATAAAAACAGAAAATCAGTGATAAATGAGTGAAATATGCACTTTTGAAATTACAGTTTTTGGTAAAATATGCTGTTTTAATTAAAGATCGTAAAATAAGTAAGCGAAAACGTTTTCCTGCGAAATAAGCATTTACAAGCACTAACAAACATAGTTAAAACTGCTTATCTAGGTGTGTCTTACGAAGTATTACTTTTCTGCTTACCTTTAAAAGTGTGGAAAAGAATATGCATTTTGCATAGAAATCCGGGCTTTATTGATAATAGTTGGTTTAATAGAAGTACTTATAAGTTAGGTTTACTTGATATTCTTATTGAATTTGATATTCCCATGAAACTTACATACATACTTACTTACTTATTTACATATTTACTTACTTACTTACTTACGGCTGTTAAGGAATCGGCAGGTTCATTGCCGCCTTCATATAAGCCCGCCATCGGTCCCTATCCTGTGCAAGATTAACGCAGTCTCTACCGTCAAATCCCACCTCCCTCAAATCAATTTTAATATTCTCCTCCCATCTACGTCTCGGCCTTCCCAAAGTCTTTTTCTCTCCAGCCTCCCAACTAACAATCTATATGCATTTCTGAATTCGCCCTTACGTGCTACATCTCAAACATCTGGATTTAATGTTTTTAATTATGTCAAGTGAAGAATACAATGCGTGCAGTTCTGCGTTGTGTAACTTTCTCTATTCTTCTGTAACTTCATCCTTCTTAGCCCCAAATATTTTCCTAAGAACCTTATTCTCGAATATCCTTAATCTCTGTTCATCTCTCGAAGTGAGAGTCCAAGTTTCATAACCGTACAGAGCAACCGGTAATATAACTGTTTTATAAATTCTTTCAGATTTTTTGACAGCAGACTAGATGACAAAAGCTCCTCAACCGAATAATAACAGACATTTCCCATATTCATTCTACGTTTAATTTCCTCCGAGTATTATTTATATTTGTTACTATTGCTCCAAAATGTTTGAATTTTTCCATCACTTCGAAGGATGAATCTACAATTTTTATATTTCCATTTCGTAGAATATTTTGGTCACGAGACATAATCATTATACTTTGTCTTTTCGGGATTTACTTCCAAACCTATCTCCTTACTTGCTTCAAGTAAAATTCCCGTATTTTCCCTAATAGTTTGTGGATTTTCTCCTAACACATTCATGTCATCCGCATAGACAAGCATACTCTAGAGCAAAGTTACAAAGTAAAGGTGATAATGCATCTCCTTGCTTTAGCCCACAGTGAATTGGAAACGCATCTGACAGAAACTGACCTATACGGACTCTGCTGTACGTTTCACTGAGACACATTTTAATTAGACGAACTAATTTTTTGGGAATACCAAATTCAATGAGAATATTATATGTAGAATATTTTGGTCACGAGACATAATCATATACTTTGTTTTTTCAAGATTTATTTCCAAACCCATCTCTTTACTTGCTTCAAGTAAAATTTTCGTGTTTTCCTTAATCGTATTGAGACCGACCAAGTTATTTTTTTTCTCCTCTCTCTTCTTCTTTTTTTTTCTCTTCTCTTTTTTTATTATCTTCATATATTACTTAATCATCTATATAATTTCGAGGGAAAAATTGTTCCGGAGCCGGGTATCGAACCCGGGACCTTTGGTTTAACGTACCAACGCTCTACCACTGAGCTACCCGGGAACTCTAACCGACACCGATCCAATTTTTCCTTCTATATCCACAGACCTCAAAGTGGGCCGACAACCGTCAAGCAACCAACTTCGAGTGCACACTAACTCCGTGTGACTTAAATTGTGGTTTTCTCTTAACGAACAGTGACGTGTATTATGCAAATCAAGATTTCAGGTGTAACTCTCTGTAAAGTTGATTTGAATAATTTCGAGGGTTAGTGTGCACTCGAAGTTGGTTGCTTGACGGTTGTCAGCCCACTTTGAGGTCTGTGGATATAGAAGGAAAAATTGGATCGGTGTCGGTTAGAGTTCCCGGGTAGCTCAGTGGTAGAGCGTTGGTACGTTAAACCAAAGGTCCCGGGTTCGATACCCGGCTCCGGAACAATTTTTCCTCAAATATTCAAATCAACTTTACAGGTAGTTATACCTGAAATCTTGATTTGCTTAATCATTTGTGTTTGTATGCCATTTAGTAGGACTTTGCTAATCAACATTTTACGAGTATGTCTTGTCACCCATATGTATTCTCCAATTAGTATATTAACTGAATAATATATCTCAAGTAAATTAATCGTCCAATTTGTCTCGGGCATTTTAGGTCTTATAAATTTTGTGTGTGTGTGTGTGTGTGTGTGTGTGTGTGTGTGTGTGTGTGTGTGTGTGTGTGTGTGTGTGTGTGTGTGTGTGTGTGTGTGTGTGTGTGTGTGTGTGTGTGTGTGTGTGTGTGTGTGTGTGTGTGTGTGTGTGTGTGTGTGTGTGTGTGTGTGTGTGTGTGTGTGTGTGTGTGTGTGTGTGTGTGTGTGTGTGTGTGTGTGTGTGTGTGTGTGTGTGTGTGTGTGTGTGTGTGTGTGTGTGTGTGTGTGTGTGTGTGTGTGTGTGTGTGTGTGTGTGTGTGTGTGTGTGTGTGTGTGTGTGTGTGTGTGTGTGTGTGTGTGTGTGTGTGTGTGTGTGTGTGTGTGTGTGTGTGTGTGTGTGTGTGTGTGTGTGTGTGTGTGTGTGTGTGTGTGTGTGTGTGTGTGTGTGTGTGTGTGTGTGTGTGTGTGTGTGTGTGTGTGTGTGTGTGTGTGTGTGTGTGTGTGTGTGTGTGTGTGTGTGTGTGTGTGTGTGTGTGTGTGTGTGTGTGTGTGTGTGTGTGTGTGTGTGTGTGTGTGTGTGTGTGTGTGTGTGTGTGTGTGTGTGTGTGTGTGTGTGTGTGTGTGTGTGTGTGTGTGTGTGTGTGTGTGTGTGTGTGTGTGTGTGTGTGTGTGTGTGTGTGTGTGTGTGTGTGTGTGTGTGTGTGTGTGTGTGTGTGTGTGTGTGTGTGTGTGTGTGTGTGTGTGTGTGTGTGTGTGTGTGTGTGTGTGTGTGTGTGTGTGTGTGTGTGTGTGTGTGTGTGTGTGTGTGTGTGTGTGTGTGTGTGTGTGTGTGTGTGTGTGTGTGTGTGTGTGTGTGTGTGTGTGTGTGTGTGTGTGTGTGTGTGTGTGTGTGTGTGTGTGTGTGTGTGTGTGTGTGTGTGTGTGTGTGTGTGTGTGTGTGTGTGTGTGTGTGTGTGTGTGTGTGTGTGTGTGTGTGTGTGTGTGTGTGTGTGTGTGTGTGTGTGTGTGTGTGTGTGTGTGTGTGTGTGTGTGTGTGTGTGTGTGTGTGTGTGTGTGTGTGTGTGTGTGTGTGTGTGTGTGTGTGTGTGTGTGTGTGTGTGTGTGTGTGTGTGTGTGTGTGTGTGTGTGTGTGTGTGTGTGTGTGTGTGTGTGTGTGTGTGTGTGTGTGTGTGTGTGTGTGTGTGTGTGTGTGTGTGTGTGTGTGTGTGTGTGTGTGTGTGTGTGTGTGTGTGTGTGTGTGTGTGTGTGTGTGTGTGTGTGTGTGTGTGTGTGTGTGTGTGTGTGTGTGTGTGTGTGTGTGTGTGTGTGTGTGTGTGTGTGTGTGTGTGTGTGTGTGTGTGTGTGTGTGTGTGTGTGTGTGTGTGTGTGTGTGTGTGTGTGTGTGTGTGTGTGTGTGTGTGTGTGTGTGTGTGTGTGTGTGTGTGTGTGTGTGTGTGTGTGTGTGTGTGTGTGTGTGTGTGTGTGTGTGTGTGTGTGTGTGTGTGTGTGTGTGTGTGTGTGTGTGTGTGTTTTTTCCCCCTTGTGTTATGTAACTGATTTTGATTATGTGTAATTTTCCACTTTATTTTATATATTATGTAACTGATCTTGTCTATTGTAATTTCCTACTATATTTTATGTAATTTCTAAGGTATTTTCTTTTGTGTTATTTTGTAATCAAATTTTGTATCTCATGTATATTATTGAAACCTGGTTGAGTGGAGGAGAAGGCCTCATGGCCTTAACTCTGCCTGGAAAAATAAACCTACTACTACTACTACTACTACTACTACTACTACTACTACTACTACTACTACTACTACCGATGGCGGGCTTATGTGAGGGCGGCAATGAATCTCCGGGTTCCTTAGAAGCCATTTGTAAGTAAGTAACGTTCACCGCAAAGTGAAACTGTTACGGAAACTTAATGCTGGATGTCTGATGGTTCCACATACTACATCAATGTTCATATGTGATATTTTATTATTACAAAGCCTAGACAATATCTGGATGTGGCGCAATGGGCCTATATGCATGACATGAATGAGCTATATTATGGTCCCTAGTCTGAGTCATTCTATCGACATGGAAGGTCATGGAAAGACATGCATTTTGTCCCCGTGATTTCGTGTCGATTTGTGACTTCTCAGATGTCTGATGTGAGAAATAAAAATAGGACGCAGAGAGCATTCTCGGTGCCGCACTGAGTTAAGACAGTGGCCCGGAATCGATCCCTCGGCCTCACGTAGCACAAGTTGATGTTGTGCGGGTGGCGTATTGACGCATGCCCAACAATACAGCGTCGCAATGCCGAGGCCGACGTCACGGCGGCAGGCGCCTTGCCAGAGGAGGGCGGGCGGAGCGCCCAACAATGACGCGGGGGCGGTTACACGTCAAAAGCGAGTGCTACGATGTCTTGTACACACCAGCCATGATTAATACGTTATAGCGGTGCCCAGCTGTTCGCACTGCCCATCGGACCGTGTAATAAATAAATAGTGCAGTGGAACTTACACATACCCTATGATCACTTGCGTAATGGAAAATGTGCTTCTGGGCCAGGTTTTATTTAAGTGTTCCAGTGCCTCGCCCCTTCTGGCATGAACGTTTCATTGTTAGCACGCTGCCGGTTTTTCATGCCAGAGTCTCGGGTTCATTTCCAGTCAAAATCAAGTGGAATTTATGACGGATAGACATTGTGTGGGACGGATTTTGTGAATCACCCCCATTTTCCATTCCGAAATTCCACAATTCTTCCATTAGTTATTATTCTAGTGTACCGTCGATCCGTTTCCGATAGAGCACCACGGACAATATTTCTTACTATTTCGCTCATACTCATGTACTTTATTTAAATAATTCAAACTTCACTTTACAAAAAAATTATTTCAATTGAACACGAAATATTACAATACCTGAATCATGTTTACTCCTTTATATTCAAGTAGATGAAGTTTGTACGTTGGCCAAACTCCTAACCTTCAGTCACCTGTTCATATTCAATTCAATTCAATTCAATTCAATTCAATTTATTTGGCCATTAGACATACAGTTTTAGGCTTCGTCAGAATACATTGAAAATCATATAAATACATTAAAAAAACACTAATAAAAGAAACAGTAAAATTTAAATAATACAATGAAAACATGAAATAATTTGACAATTTTAAATTAAAGAAAACTAACTAAATAGCAATTAAACTTATTTATTAAAATACAATTTCATACAAATTTGTGTTGAAAAACTCAGCAACAGCAAGTCTAGTTTTGAAGCTATTGATTGGTAATTTATAATATTGACTTGGGAGCTTATTATATAATTTCATCCCCATAATTAAAAAGTTTGTGTTGCTCTTGTGTAATCTACAATATGGAATATTAATTTGTTCACTATTTCTAATTTATGATCATGTATATTGGCCACTAATGATTATTTTTATTTCTCACATCAGACATCTGAGAAGTCATAAATCGACACGGAATCACGGGGACAAAATGCTAGTCTTTTCTTGACCTTCCATGTCGAAAGTATGACTCAAACTAGGGACCATAATATAGCACGATGGAGTGGAAAGCTCATCCATGTCATGCATATAGGCTCATTGCGCTTTGTAATAATAGTGTAATGTACGTACTGTACATTAAGATTTTTTAAAGTATTATTTTCAAAATAGTCCCGCGCCGTGGCGTCGTGGTCTAAGGCATCCTGCCTGGGACTCGCGTTACGGAATGCGCGCTGGTTCGAGTCTTCATGTGGGAAGAAATTTTCTCGTGAAATTTCGGTCAATGTATGGGACCGGTGCCCACCCAGCATCGTGATGCACTTGGGGAGCTATGATAGGTAGCGAAATCCGGTTACGCAAACCAGATATAATGGCTGGGGAGGGGCTCATTGTTCTAACCACACGATACCTCCATTCTGGTTGGATCATCGTTCACCTCTGCTTCGGTATGTGGCCGTGAGGTCAGCAGCCGGCTGGTCGGTCTTGGCCCTTCCTGGGCTGTAGCGCCACGGATGATGATGATTATTATTATTATTATTATTATTATTATTATTATTATTATTATTATTATTATTATTATTTTCAAAATATACTATCGTGCAAAAAATACTGTACAATACACGTTTGTGAAGTACAGTAGTGGCAAAAAAAACCGGACCGACCCTTGTAGCTGATTTCAGAGCCTTGTTCACTCAGAGCACGATAGACTGGTAATCAAGGCTTTCGTGGTTCGAATCCTGCCTGGAAGTATTCCCAATACTTTTCGATTGCAGCGATATTTTACTACTTAATTAACTTATTATTCCCAGAACATGAATTTTACCAGCAATCGAAAACAAGAGTCTTAATTATTTTAGTGTGTTAAATCTTCGTTAATATTCAGCTTCAATTTTATTTCGTCCTTAGATGGCGCGCAAATGAGAAATTAATCATATGCCAAGCACTATACATCTTATGATTTCTTTAACATTTTCCTACAACAGTGAAATAAAAAGCTGGATTACCCGTGTATCCCGACTTCCTTAATCAAATTAAAAATGCTGACGCATCACTAGCTAAGACGCCGCGAAATTGTTATGGCATGGCATAGTTGCGCCCCGCGATCAATTGAGAGACCTAGGCATGGCATAATTGCGCCCCGAAGAAATCAGGTAGCAGAAGGGACATTGCATAGTTGCGCCCCGAAGAAATCAGGTAGCAGAATGGATATGGCATAGTTGCGCCCCGAAGAAATCAGGTAGCAGAATTGATATGGCATAATTGCGCCCCGAAGAAATCAGGTAGCAGAAGGGACATGGCATAATTGCGCCCCGAAGAAATCAGGTAGCAGAAGGGACATGGCATAATTGCGCCCCGAAGAAATCAGGTAGCAGAAGGGACATTGCATAGTTGCGCCCCGAAGAAATCAGGTAGCAGAATGGATATGGCATAGTTGCGCCCCGAAGAAATCAGGTAGCAGAATGGATATGGCATAATTGCGCCCCGAAGAAATCAGGTAGCAGAAGGGACATGGCATAATTGCGCCCCGAAGAAATCAGGTAGCAGAAGGGACATGGCATAATTGCGCCCCGAAGAAGTCAGGTAGCAGAAGGGACATGGCATAATTGCGCCCCGAAGAAATCAGGTAGCAGAAGAGACATGGCATAATTGCGCCCCGAAGAAATCAGGTAGCAGAAGGGACATGGCATAGTTGCGCCCCGAAGAAATCAGGTAGCAGAATAGACATGGCATAATACACACGAAAGTGATTGTCATAAAACAAATACATTACTTAAAAATATTACAGTGATAGCTGCATTGAAATCAGGTAGGCCTAGCGTATGATCAATTTTGCTATTTAAAATAACACCTTTTATTGATCACACACAATAAATGAACTGTATTTTTTTGTTTCTACATCGATATCTTATCCCTACGGTACAGGGTTTCGAAAATTGAAACTTAGAATCATTGTGAATTATTAACTCTTTACCCTTTTCACTAAACTTAACATTCATTTTAAATTAACCTCATTATACGCCACAGACGGTGTGAAAATCACTAATAAAATGTCAAGACTGCTAAGGCCCCATATTCCAACGGCTCATTCATTTGAATAATTATGCCAGTTAATAAAGAACTGCCAACTTCATGGTGTTCATTTTAACGGTAGACTATTGATATATAATCACTGCATAAACAGTAGAAAAACAGTTAATAAAGTACTGCCAACTTCATTGTGTTCATTTTAATAAATATTAAATGGAATAAGAAATCAATAAGGTTGGTTGATTATGAGACTCGAGTTTCCGTAGTGTCTTTTTCTGTACCTTTTTCATCGAGGCGCAACTATGCCATGCCCCTTTCTCTACCTGATGGGAACGGGGCGCAACTATGCCCACAAAGCAGGGACCCTTTTTTATTTATCTGACCGTGGGGCGCAACTATACCATACCCCAATAAAATAACAAATTGTAATAATAAATAACAAAGGATGAAAGGAAAAGAAACTTGAAACTTTAAGAAATTCAATAACTTCAGGTGGGACTGTAACAGTCGTACAGAATACAAAAAGGATCGCGGCTAAGAAAAGCGGCCAAACAAGTCAACTCAATTTTCATCCGCGTGGAGCGCTGTCATCATAGATTATAACCCGTTCTCAAAAGTTGGCAAAAGTGAGAATTGCAGAAGGCCCTGGACGTGGCCGGCTTGTCTAACAACAATCAGATGTCGGCAGCCATTTTGATATTTGTTGGCCTGACAACTGAGTGACTTACATACAGTGAATTGCTTATGAAACTGTTAGCAACTAAAATAATAGTATCTTAAATATCATTATTTCATCCTGTGAAAGAATTTATTAATTAGAAACAAAAATTTTATTTATATCCAATCAATAACTTAGGAACAAAGGAATTATTCATGCTAGGGATTTAGATAATTCATTATGGCCAACTAATATTATATAAGAAGAAAAATAATTGTAATAATTACCAGGAAAACATAAAACGTATATTACGCGTGGCTTAAAGTCCATTATGTGTTCATGACAAATTACTATGACACAAACTCGCTGTTCTAATGCGTAGGAATTTTCCGTTAGTTTCAAAGAGATTGTTTCAATAATAATTTTAAAAATATTATTTTATTGTCCACACCTATGGAGTAACGGCTAGCGCGTCTGGCCGCGAAACCAGCTGGCCCAGGTTCGATTTCCGGTCGGGGCAAGTTACCTGGTTGAGGTTTTTTCCGGGGTTTTCCCTCAACCCAATATGAGCAAATGCTGAGTAACTTTAGGTGCTGGACCCCGAATTCATTTCACCGGCATTATCACGTTCATCTCATTCAGACGCTAAATAACCTGAGATGTTGATGAAGCGTCGTAAAATAACCTACTAAAATAAAAATGAGTAAATAATTATTTTATTATTTTTTAAGTTTCTTTATGGTGCGAAATATGCGCGAAATTACTTGTTTTCTTTAGAAAATATTCGCCGAAATTAAACCATTTTAATCACCGAAATCCCCTACTGCATTGTCACGATCTAAATTGAATTGCACAATATATGGTAGTCAGCTGTATACTAATGCTCTAACCTTGACACCTCTTCAGCCTGTATTATCTTTTCACCGTTATGTACACTTCACTCACAAATAATGGTCATTTTATGTAATTTAAAAAATAAGTAACTATTAATATTTTATACATCTTGACTACACAACTTTTATCTGATGTCGAAATGACAGATCAACTGCAACACGGTTCCCCTTGTGTATATATATAAAAATTACAGAAATAAACAAGCATTAAAACACATTATTCATTTATAAATTAATACATCATCGCATTGTGTGTATTGTCTATAAAAAGAGACGACATCCCGGACTGTTTGTTTAAAAAATGCTGCGGTGGAAGTAACCTCTTAAAATATAAAAACAGATGAGAATGGATCTGCTAACAAAAAGCATAGGTTGCGCATTCCACTTTATCACTGTTATAGTTTCGGGAAACGCTGCGATGAAAGTAACCTTTTGAAATATAAAAACAAATGAAGATGGGTTGGCCAACATAATAGGTATAAGTTGCGCATTCCATTTGATCAATGTTGTAGTAAAAGCATATTGAATGAACAAACGAAGTTCTTTAATTAACGAATGCATTGCAGGTGGAATCGAAGGAACTCCCGTCAGAGGCAATGAAATTTTTGTTACAGTTTTTCTCGATTAGTGCGTAGAGAAACGTTCCATTTAAAAAAGTAAAGAATTAAAAATCACGTACGTTATAATTTGAAGAGTCCACTGCAAGAATGATGGATGTCATTTGGAATACATTTTTCAGGAGAAGCAATTGAAAGTTTGAAATGTTAACGCTCAAAGCTTAACTGTGATTTTCCGATCATTACTGGACAATGACTATCAGTGTTAATGCCATATAACTCTCTATGTACATTCTATATGTCTTAAGCCATGCATTGACAGTCTTGGTTCATTTTCGACAAGAAAGTGACATCCATCATTCTTGCAGTGGACTTTTCATTTCATATAATAGAAAAATCTCATACCAGATTCGATAATTATTTCCGTAGCACTGATTATGAACATTAATATTTTTTTCCATTTGTTGAATAGTGGAGGACCTAATTGAGGTTCCTATTTGTAGCGGAAAATGTTTCTTCTATTCCACAAAGCTTGAACGAGTGCTAATTCTGAACCCATTCTTTATATATGGTCAGTATAAAATTTGGTCCAGCATTCCAAACCATTTCAGGCGGTTTTGGTCTCTCCTTTTAGGTCATGAATCTTTTCGGACATACGACATTTCGGCCAATAAGACATTTCGGTCAATACGGCATTATAGTACAACGATATTCGAGTAATGCGACATTTCGTTATCACGAACATAATGGTCATCAGATTGTGTTGGCTGTATATTAGCACTGTTCATTATTCGATTGTACTGTCTGTGTCCTAGCAGTGTACATCATTCATATTCGGTTTAAAATCACTTTAATTGTCATTCCGTCACTTCTTCTACAGAATCTTGAGTTATAACAAAATTATTATAGTGAAAATTGCACGAATAATTCAGTCCACGAAGAACAAACCAATGCGTGTACGTATTAAATGAATTCTGTTACCAATTTGTCACGTGTAACAAACAGAAAACCCGTCATTACTGGCGTTGTGGGGACAAGGAACCATGTACAGTAGGGTGGAGTAAAAATATGAAGTTTATGGAATTAAAATGTAATACCAGGGAAAAGTTGTGGGATGTTGTCATAAAGAACAATGCAAAATATATTTTCTTTATATTAATATTTAGAGGTGTCCCAAGAGCATCATATTTTGAAATTTTCACAAAATTTTGAAGGTTCAGATTTTTAGCGAGAGAACATTCTCCAGTAATTTAATCTGAACAGGATACCAGGAATATGTAAAAAAAAATACATGTTAAAAGACTCAGCATATTTTTGATCTCCTGTTGTTTCATCTTGAAGTGTCAAAAAAAACTCAATTTATAAGAAAATTGGGAATAATAACAAAACTCTTAGGTATGATATAATTAATATAATAAAATTAATGGAAGTCCATTCTTTTTATGTTGCACGGTATTTAAATCAGAATATCTCTCATTAATACAAGAAATCTGACCTTCTACCCTGTATTTTCAATTCCAGAGGGGCTGAACCCATCACAATTATCTATCATGACGTAATGAAATGTTATCTATGGGTCAAAAGTGAATTAAAATCTGACTTCAAATCAAAACTGTTGGAGAGATTTCAGAAAGAGTTGCTATCAAAACTAAGGAAATCCAGGTAAATGCATAAGTTTCGAAAGTGATTCCCACAAGAATATTACAACTGATTCGTGCTTACCATGATCAATACACAAACTTAATGAAGCCTTGTAAGAAACGACATAGTGACAACTAAAATGACAACATCGCAAAATCAAAGAAGAAGCAAACAAACTATTTGATATATGCTGTTGCAAATGCAAAAAAATTAATACTGTAGGCCTAATTGTAATAAAGACTGCCGTGTTCCAAAACAAGAAATAATGTTTTACTAAAGCAAAGGACAGAAAGAGGGATGATAATTGGACCTGTTGATTTAGTTACCACTCAGAAAGAAATGAAGAAGAAAACAAGAATAAATTCTAACTAAAAAAAATCAATGGGCTGAAATGGAATTTTTGTCATATTTTATGTAAATTACTATATATTTTGTCCCTTCGGATCCCCTCAAAAATACTGTACACTGCAACCCCAATTTAGGGTCTTCCAAATAAAGTTTAAAGATGTGATTTTACAGCAATTCATTAGCTATGTAATGAAAAACAAAATAATAGAACAAATATACAAAGAGGCAGAAAAATTACAATTTTAAAAAACTTCATAGTCCTCGGGGCACTTCAAAAATTAAATATAGAAACTCCATATTTTTCACATTCCTAAGTTAAGGGAAAATACAGATTTTTGCAACTAATACATTTAGAAAACAGATAAAAACAATTTCTTGTATAGATTCACTCCACCCTAATGTACAGCAATATGTGCTACTGGTATGAAATATTCGTTGATGGAACAGGAAAACACAGTCATTATTCGGGGGTGAACACTGAAGAAACTGGTAGTGAAGCGAATAACTTGTGCTTATGCCACAAAAATTCTATGTATGCTATTCATACCACGAAAATAAAATGCAGTAAAAGAAGTTCTCTTTTCTTTCATTCTTACCGAAAAAATGAGTTACCGATTTCAGTGACCCTAATGATTGACCGAAAAATCGTGACCCAAATGTGGTGAGTGACCTAAAAATTCCGACCAATATCCAGTGACTGAAATACAACTTTGAGCAAAAAAACATGACCCAAATGTCCGAGACTGATATATATGTGACCCATACGTACATTTACCGATAAACATTGACCAAAGTCGCTGCGAATCTTCAAAATATGCCAGGGAGAACTGCAGTTGTAACTGCCAGCCGAGCCTTGAACACGTTTACCTAGGCAAACATGTGCAGCTAATTGGCATCGACAGCGAACCACATTGCACAAACCATTTGCTTGTATGTGCAGTCTTAGTTGGGAGTTCAGAGCGTGACCTATATTGGAAAGAACTTCTACATCATCAGATCGACTTCCCACTTGAAAGTTTGTTCATGAATAAATACTGTAATAAAGATAGTTCCTTACAAGAACGAAACTGTCAGACTGTCAGTATAAACTTAAAGACAAGAAAAATAGTCTTAACATATAGCGTAAAATATCCGTTGTGCCAGAACTTGAATAACGTTCGCACTTTCTGTAACGAATATTGCTTCTGCAAGGCTCCTGTTAAGGTCCCGTCTCCAGTTCAACTTGTGTCAAAATCACCATAATATCCTGTCTCGTGGTGAACTACAAGAACCCTATCCTTCGTTTCTACACAACCCGAAATTCCGGGATTGGTTGACGGGGCTGGACTCAGTTCTTGGCAAGCCCGTCATCCAACGCGACGGATGCTGCCATCATCATCATCATCATCATCATCATCATCGGCCAGTTTACGAATTAGGCGTTTGGTCTGTTCCGTTTTCAGGGAATATATCTTGTGTCCTTGTTCTAGGTCGTTCAATATTTTGTGGTTTGTAATTTAGTACTATTATTTTACCCTGTTATTCTTTCATCTTTTTTCTTTATTGTTCAGTTCTCGTAGCTATACATCACCATCAGAGTTCCTAAGAATTTCATTAGTTTACTTCTTTGTGTTTTTGTTTTAAAGAATGTCTAACATTCCCATATATTATTCCAAATTTATTTAGTTTAATGTTTATATGTTCACTGAAGTCAAGCGATATATTGAAGCCTAAATAATTAAAATTCGAAACCTGATCAGCAACTCACTCACTTATACTCAGAATGAGGATGGCAAATGTACCCCAATCTCAACTATTCCCTAAACCAGAGACGCACTTTGCTTTTTCCTCTTGGTAAGAATACACAGGGAAAATCGCAATATAGCGAACGTAGAAGCTCAACCCACGACCCCTTCCACTTTTCCCCTACTAGCTCACCAGACACGCTACGTAATAGGCGAGTATTGTGTCGAATGCACATTTCATGTGGGTGGGGATAACTTCCCCTATTGGCGTTCGCTATATTGCGATTTATCCAATACACATCCCACATTATGCCTGCCTACCGCCCGTTGGTCCGTCTGTCCATTCGTCCATCCATTCATCTAATATAATGTAATCTAATTTTATCTAATCTAATATAGGCTAATCCAGTTTTATCTAATCCAGTCTGTCTGTCTATTTTAAAATATATCTGTTTTGCTTGCATGACTGCCTGCTTGCCTGTCTGCTTGCGAATCCATCGTACCTATGGTATTTCCATTTATACAGAGTGATTCTTGAGGATTTACCATCCCTTACAGAGCTTATTTCCGAAGACATTCTGAGCAAAAAAATGTCATATAAACATTTGTCCTATTCTCAATATTTTCAGAGTTAAGCTAATTTGAATTTGTTTGTAAAATATCATTATTCTTGAGTTTTAAGGGTAAAAGAATATTACAGGTAAAGAATAAACTATTCAGGAGTATCATTTCTTTAATGATCTAATAATATTCGGAAGCTAAAAATGTGTTGTGAATTCCATAGTTGGTTCGTACAGAATTTTTTTTCGATTTTTAACTACAAAATTACATTTTCTTACTCATGTATCACAACAATTGTTACAAATCATGCCACTCTCGTAAATTCCTCAAGACTGTACATTAAGATGCAGAATTAAACTGTAAATAATCAAGTTCCTAAAGTCGTAAGATTTGTAACAATCCTACTACAGATTTGAAACAAAACTGTTAAAGAAAAATACCTAAAGCTACGGTCACACGTCGTTACTTTTGCAGCGCTGCAGTACAAAAATCTGCGCAACTCTCGTATTGCGACGTGTGAACAACGGTGCAACCCGAAAAGTAGCGGCTGCCGAACCTGCTGCCGCTACTTTTTCATACTGCGCGCAGCTTAAAAGTAGCGACGTGTGAACAGGGTTCTCAGGGTTGCAGCCGCAGCATTTTTGATATCGGTTTTGTTGAAACTTTTGCTGCGGTTGCAACCAGTGTTGCCACCCAAATGTGCCAATGATACTTTTATTGTTTGAATATATTTTAATGTTAGCTGTGATGAAAATAAATTATTTGTAACAGTTATTAAATGCACAACATATTTGCTGACGATATAATTCATTTTTTTTTTAATTTTCCGTAGTGTAGTTTCAAACAGGAGGGTTGCCAACATTGATTACGTGAATATGCTGTTGGTTATCATTTAAGTATATAGGCGTTTTTAAAAGCTTTATAGTAAAAAAAAATGCCAATTTCTGAATACTAGTTAGGACAGAAAAGCAAATAATAGATAAGTAAGCTTTCGCATGAATTTCTTAATAATGCGAACATAACCACAAAATCTATATTGAGAAGTCAACACGGAGATGGAAACCTGCAGCATGACTGCAGCTGCAAAAGTAGCGCCTTGCGTGTGAACAGACTCGCAACCTCCAGTTGCAACTTTTGCTGCACTCGGGTTGCGCAGCACGAAAAGTAGCGTGCAGCGCGCTACTTTTGGCTTACGTGTGAACACTACACGCTACTTTTGCAGCTGCAGTACAAAAGCTGCGCAGCAAAAGTAGCGACGTGTGACCGTACCTTAAGTCTCATAAGCTACAGAAATTGTATTTCTGAGATATACAGAGTAGAAGTGAAATCAACCTGCAGATTGAAATGGGCAATAGGGTACACTTAAATGGATAGAAACCTACATATGTTTTGTGATTAAATGCACGGTTAATTACAAAATTATGAGTTGGAAGATTCAGCAGTCGGCAACATCGCCGCTAACACACTGCTCTCTCTTCTCGTAATAAAGATGTAAGACGTCAACGAACTCAGGTCCTTGTCCGTAGGTGAACCTCTCCCTCTCTGACTACATCGTTGCAATCTGTTCGCATCGTTCATTGGCATGAAATGAGTGATCTTTAAATTAAATTTACACGAAAACAGTCCACGCTATTGAAAGACACCAGAGGAATAAATTATTCTTTCGTAGATTTTCTATCGATTTGGACGAAAATCACGATCCTACTCGCAATAGTTACCGATAAGAAGGTGTTAAACATTTGGGGAAACTTTTTTTCTGAAAAAAAAACTATTAACTTTGCACTAACACTTTTTTGTTACATATAACATGAGCTATTCGCTCTGAAAATCTGGAAGGTTATTTCACTTCCACCCTTTATACAGGGTAATTCATTATTACGTGTAAATACTTTGTGTGTGTAATGTAGAGGTGAAACTAAGATAAAACGATGAAAGAGTAATGGAACGGAGAAAAATTCTCTCCGGCGTCAGGATTTAATATAATAATATATAAGACTAAAACGTTCTATAGGCCTACAACTTTTTCTTAAAACCTTTAATTCCAGAGTTAACGCCATTTTTCGTGGAACTTGCGCTCCCAAACAAAGAAAGGATAACACGCCAAATGTAAACTAATTATTACTTTCGTACAGTGCATTTGGACTTCAGTACAAAAATAACCAAAATCACTAAATCCATATCCTCGGAAGTCCATTTATGCACGTTTTGTGAACTAAAATCAAGCACAGTAAAGAATGTAAAGCAATTTCTTCTAGACTTTACACATTTGCACAATTCTTAGTGTAATGCATGTTCAAAGTGCTGTCCCTCAACTTGAAGAAGTCCAGAGGGTTCATGTCCGGTGATCTGGCTGGCCAAGGAGTTGGCCCTACGTGACCTATCCATTGACCTGGATACGCAGCATTGAGATACGTCCTTATGTTGCGGCAGTAGTGCGCAGGAGCACCATTGTGCATAAAGCATAAGTTCACTCGCGTTGGAAAAGGGATATCATGTAGCAGACCATGCAATTCGCATTCCAAGAATGCGCGGTAGATTTCCCCAGTCAACCGCAGAGGCGAACTCGAGGTCCGAGTAACTGATTCCCCACTATACCACACCAAATGTGTGGGAGAACAGTAATGCCTATGCAGTTACTATGACATACGTTCCATCTATTGGAACTCTGGAATTAAAGGTTTTGAGAAAAAGTTGTATAGAACGTTTTAGTCTTATCTTCACCTCTACAATACACACACAAAGTATTTACACGTAATAATGAATCACCCTGTATAAGGATGCACAAGAAGAGATACAACTATAAATTATACAATACGATTAGAATTGTTTATATTTTTTGTTAACGGTAAGATAGAAGAATTAGGACGAATTCGAAAGATCTTAAAATGTGAATGGAATTACTTCCTAAGCAAATATAGTAATACTTTACAGATCTAAAGGGACAAGATAATGAGTCCGGAACAGGTGATATCACCTAAACATGGAATAAAACAGGAGATTAATTTACATAGGCTACCTCCGTGCTTTAATTTTCCTCTTTTCCATTAATTTTATTTTATTTTTCATCTCTTATAATGTCCTATTTACTTCTCATTATTTTTCTGTCTACGTTTTTTCCTACTTTTCCTTCTGCTTTTGATTTCTTCTTTATACATTATTTCATACTTTAATATTTTATTCCATAATGCATCATTAATTTTATAGAATGTACTAGTGGCTTGTGCAGCAAATGCTGCAAACTAAGTTCATTACAAGTTAATTTTCTTTTTTTGAGATTTATTTTCAACGAAGAATACCAGACATTTTGAAAGTTATTTTCTTCCGTATTAATGAAACATACTCACTCTGAATGGTTTTTTTATGCCAGATACTTTTTTTGAACCTATCCACTTCAGTTTTTGAGTTTCAACTCGGAAACGCAAGTTACAATGTCAGAACGATTAGTGGGTTTTTCATGTGGGAGTAAAGCAATAGCTATTTCAGTTCAGTGTGGATTGCAGGTGAAAGTTGAAAAATGTCAGGTTTGCTATGTTTTCGAACAATATACATAGCATCTTGGTATAGCTGCTGCATGTAGAGCTTGAAATGTAGAGGGTAAAATCATTCCACCCTGCTCACTGCCTGTAATTTTTGCGCTCTCTCGAACCAATACTGAAGAGAATGGCGCATGTAAATATCTACACCACACTGCCATTAAGTATATCAAAAAGACCCAACCTCACTTATATCCGCACTCTGTAAATTACAGAAATGAAGATCTAATTTAAGATATTCTCTACATCTACTTACACAACCTCAAAACGTTTCAATTTCATGTCATCAATATAGCATTAATATGTATAATTAATGAAAAATAGTCACATCATGGCATTAACTATAATAATATTTCATTTCTAACGGTAATAATGTCATCAAACCACCTCAAGTTTTGTAGATTTTAATATCCAATACACAGCTGTACTCAGAAAATTACACACCGCAGAATCAGACCTGTAAATTATTTTAGTAAGTCTTGAAGTTTTTAATAACCAATTGAATTTGAACACTAAATATGTCAGCAATCTTGCAGGTCATGGCCTTCGTGTAATAACCTATTGTTTATTGTAGTGTGTGTTTTGTTTTTTTACTGAAATGCAGTTAGTGCCCAAAACTGACGAAAGATGGATTTTGGAAAATAGGAAAATTATGTAGCAAAACTAACGCTTTCTGAAAATCCCTGGATGCCAAGCTTCAAAATGAAGGGTTAGTCATTAAAATCCGTTCAGCCGTTTTCCCGTAATTTCCATTACTATATATATCTTGTTGTAAATTTGTCTTTAAGAACGATGTAGAAATTTGGTTGCAAATTAAAAGTACATTCAGGTCTAGACTTATCAAAAGTTCCCGACCGCAGAGGAAATCTGATGTCTTCTTGCCTCGTACAGACAAACAGAGCGTTGGTTAGCATGCGGGCCGCTTCGGTATGAAACGTGCCCGAAATACACAAAACCACAGCATCAATACATGTGTGAGTCTAACAATGGAACAAAGAGCCCCATTGTTCTTCCAGAAACAATACGAAGCTTGTCTCCCGGTTTTTAGGAAGCTAATCCACAAGACTAAAGGCGTCTTTTATTGTGTGAAAACTGGCACAACTGAATGTTGATACGAAACAACTGAATTCTGATATTTCCGACACATATAAAAAGGAGCACAGGGCTTATATTATATGATTTGGGTGTGTTTGACGGATTTCGCCACACATGCAGTTCAGCGAATGACATGACGTGTTCTACGGGACTCGACAGAAAGCTAAATAAATGTTTGCAGTTGCAGTGTGGGCCTAATATAAACTAGGTATCGTAAAATAATCTCGGATGACAATAAAAGAAAAAGTTCCCTCAAACACTGTCATCTCTTAAAATGAGATCAGAGACCCTAGAACATGCCACTATTCATCCTCTTTTTCTGTCTCAGTCCCTCGTGAATGGAATTCTCTACCTCAGAAGATTAGGGGCTGCCAGACAATAACCACTTTCAAGAAAAGGCTAAACGATTTCTTACGGGCGCAGTCAAATTGAAATTATAATTGTGATCGAGTTTAATAATTTAATTTAATTTAGGTATGACAATTTTATTATTATTATTATTATTATTATTATTATTATTATTATTATTATTATATAATTGTTTTATTGTTGTTATGAAGATAAAAATAATTGTTATTGTATTATAGTAATTATGTATTATATAGTATTGTATTGTAGTACTGTATTGCTTTGTATTGTATTGTATTGTATTAATTATATTATATTCATAGCAATGTAGTAATTTTCTATCATACTAGTTGAGTGGAAGAGAAGGCCGAATGGCCTTAACTCTGCCAGTTAAAATAAATAATTATTATTATTATTAATAAACTTGAATATGCATCTGTAGCCTGAATTCCATTACTTCAACCGATTCGGTTAAATTGGAAAATATTCAAAGAAAATTTATTTCCTTATGTGCTTTTCGATATATACCCAATTCCACTGACTTTAACTATGATATTACCTGTAAATATTTTAACTGTTGTAGCCTTTATGCTAGACGTCTAAATCTTGATTATCAATTTTTTTGCAAAGTTATCAAGGGTGATATTGATTGTGAGTCTATCATAAACAATATCAGCCTTCGTATTCCTACAAAAGGTTTAAGATTTCAAAAAATTGTTTATAACCGAAATTCAAAATCACTTTTTCCAGTCTGTAGATGCATAAAATATGCCAATTTGCATGGGCACAATTTAGATCCTTTTAAGGTTTAGTTTCGTTTTGATTATTAGTTTTTACTGTTTGTACTCAATTGTATTCATATATGTTTTTGTTATTTAAGATATTATTTATTTTTGTTTTGCACCTTTGTATCTTCTGTTTATGTATTGTGCTGAACTATAATTGGCCTCTGGCTGTTGTTCAGCACACAAATATTAATAATAAATAAAATAAATAAATAAATAATAATAATTATTATTATTATTATTATTATTATTATTATTATTATTATTATTATTATTATTATTATTATTATTATATTGCCAATGTAAAGTTAATAATCATTTTAAGTTGTGTAGCTGTCATTTTTCAACAATGTTTCCCATGACAACAGAAATCAGTAGCGGCTGGTGACCGAAATCCTGGGTGAGGCCTGCAGTAAGTAATTTAAGCAGGCTACCTTCCGTACAAAATGTTTATCATTGATGATACTTTATTATGATTGACACTATTACTATATTATTATTATTATTATTATTATTATTATTATTATTATTATTATCATTATTGAAAAATAATAACACGTCAATCTTCAAATAAGTTGCTATGCTGTGAGTTAATTTCAGTAGGCTATTTAATTTTTATAAAGCAATGAATATTACGCTGAACTGAAGATCATGTGTTGAAATTCCCCTGGAAATATTTTTCAGATCGCTGAAGTTTCAGTAGACACACTTTTCTCTTTTTTTGTTTTGTTTTTTGACAGCAACAAGAACGACCAACAGAAAAGTTTATTTCGCCCCACATTACCAAGATCCATTTATGTTACTCACACCAGGATGCATTGAAAGCTCGCGTTTTAAGATTATCTTTCTGAAAAATTGTCAGTGATGGCGTAGGTCTGTCTTAATTTAAAACTTGCCTTTTTTCAATATTATTTCCAATCGATAACGATACTCTAACAATGAATTTATTACAATTATCATTATTGCTCGCATTTCTTTCGATTTCTATTTTCCCGAAACACAAAACCACAGTGGACAACACGACGATTCACCACTGTTATTCTCATCCCAATCGACACTTGAGACCGGCATTGACAAAAGGCCGGGTTCTGAATGGGAGAAGTGAAGGCTGATGGGTGGGAGAATACCCTCTAGGCACACAAGAAGTGTGCCTCAGTTTCATTTATCCGAGTGCAACCTTAAAACCCGTGGAAACATACGAAATGCAGAAGCCAGACACGGCACGAGCGATCCTGGCCTCAGGAACAAATTTTACTGCAAGACAGGTCTATATACATCACAAAGTTTTCTACTTCTACAACTCTATACGCTTCATTGAAATAACTAATATAACATTTTATATGCGACAAAAAAACCACTACATTTTTTAGTTTAAGGAAGCAAAGTGAATGAGGCCCGGCCTCACTTGCCTCAGCCAACCAGCGGCCACTGACAGAAATAAAACATTTTCCGAATCTTTGAACTTGAAACTTTCAAAGTTTGGCTATCAAATTGTATACCATGTTAATTTCTCATTAATACTTTATAACAATCATATGTCCTAGAATATTGTAGGTCCACTGCAAGAATGATGGATGTCATTTGGAATAGATTTTGCAGGAGAAGCAATTGAAAGTTTGAAATGCTTAGCGCTCAAAGCTTAACTGTGACTTTTCGATCATTACTGGACAATGACTATCAGTGTTAATGCCATATAACTCTCTATGTACATTCTATATGTCTTAAGCTATGCATTGACAGTCTTGGTTCATTTTCGACAAGAAAGTGGCATCCATCATTCTTGCAGTGGACTCTTCATATATAAAAAAACTCAATATATATCTTTGTCCTGGCAATAAAGTATTATTATTATTATTATTATTATTATTATTATTATTATTATTATTATTGTTATTATTATTATTTCTAATTCGAGTTTTGACACAGGACAGTATAGGACGTTCGCAACCATAGTTCACTTAAGTGTCTTTTGATCCTAATAAATCCGGATTTCGAACCCGAGTATATTATATAAGATCTGTAACGTATCAGGTTCACTCCGAATATTTTACATTCTACCACAGCTCCACTATCATCGTATGACACCATGTGTGAATGTGGGTTAAATAAAATTACTGTTATTGACAAGGAAGATTTCAAATATAACAAAATAAATTAATTAAAAACATAATTAAATGGAAGCAATTAATCAGCTTTAAAATAACGGAACGTACCGCTGGTACAATTTCACGAAAAATAAAAAAATGCTGGCATTTGTAGTTGATGTGTCTGCATTAGTTAATAGCCGTGAATAACTGTGCAACGAAAACATTTTGTTTGGTTTATATCACTGTAAAAAAAAATAACTCGCTGAAAACTGGGGTATAGCAAATAATTAAATTTGCAACACGCGCTCCCTTACACATGGCTTCACCGGACAAGTCAGCGCTTTTCCACGCGAAAATGATCCACAGTAAGCCAAATCAGGGGTTGTAAAAGAGTGGGACGCCAGTAGTCAGCGACTGTTTCATCTGTGGAGTGACTTCATACTTCCACAAGAGATTATCATCAGCTCAGAGTCGGCATTTTCGGACTGAATTAAAAGGACACACAATGAGATTTTCTCAGTGTGGGGTCAACACCTTTTACCCACGATATCGCAGTGTCAACGGGATTCTGTGAAGTTTGGAAAATAAGTCGGTTTGTTGAACATTATTTCACCGAGAAGGTGGCCCAACGGTAAAACGCTAGCATTACATTTGGGAGTTATTTAAAAAGTAAATGCCGGATTGGTCCATACTTCCACTACAAACCAAGGCTTCAAGTATTTCTGGCCATCCCATAATCCTTGTTCTTCTATATTACGCCAGTACTCTATTAAGAAAGTAGCGATCTCTACCTCTCTGCTCTTGTGACATAGTATTTCGACACAAATACGTGTATGTTGGAAGTAAAAGTAATAAAATAGATTTTAACATTTTTAGCGTAACACCAAGTTCAAAAAATCTCCGCTAGATGCTCCACATACCAAATCGTACGTTTGCTGCCATCTGTCGGGTGTTGCGTAATCGACTTGAAAGTGAATAAGCGACTTCTGTTATGTAATAAGTAACTAGCGTTATCTGCATATAAGTGGTTAGCGTAGAGGGAGTTATGGCATCACTGGACGAACCCACGTATCAGAGGGAAGTAAACTGAAATGGAATAGTTTATTGTTAAGCATTTATATTTTGTTTACAAGAAGAAAAGCTTATTAATATCCTTAATAACATCGAGTCAAATACAATAAAAACTGTTAAACAATACAAAACCGACGGCCATGGTAACTCAGTACTAGCATGTTTGGCTTATAAGCCAGGGGGTCCGGATTCAAATCGCGGTTAGTCCACCCTGAATTTGTAACTT
This sequence comes from Periplaneta americana, assembly GCA_025594305.2. Taxonomy (NCBI): domain Eukaryota; kingdom Metazoa; phylum Arthropoda; class Insecta; order Blattodea; family Blattidae; genus Periplaneta; species Periplaneta americana. The sequence goes on along the minus strand of JAJSOF020000013.1, from coordinate 134,640,233 downwards.
ATGTTCTGCAAGTCCGTGGTCCAGGCAACAGGGGTTTTCTGCGGGTACTTCGGTTTCTCTGTGACATTCCAACAATTCTCCATCGTCATCAGTAATTAAGAGTGCAATGAGGATCCACCGCCTGTGGTGCACTCTGGATAATTTGTGACGAACTAAGTGGTCTACACATCGGCACATTTATGAGTCCTCTCGTAGAGTCAGAGCGAATAAGAAGTTTGTGTGTCTACCATTGAACAAAAAAATACAAAACAGAATCTTTGATTATCAAAAAAATGAAAATACAGAACGGTAAAGACGCATTTAAGCAATTACGGAGCTTCTGTGAATTTCCTGTCACATTACGTGAATTTATTTATTTATTTGTTTATGTATTTATTTATTTATTTCCTTTTTGTTTGTTTATTTATTTACCTATCTTTTTCTTTCTTTCTTTCTTTCTTTCTTTCTTTCTTTCTTTCATTTCTTCTTTCTTTCTTGCTTTCTACTTTCATTCATTCATTCACTTATCCATTTACTTACGTACTTTTTATTTTTTACTTACAATTTACCCACTTTTTATTTATTCTTTTTTCAGTTATTTATTTATTTATTTATTTATTTATTTATTTATTTATTTATTTATTTATTTATTTATTTATTTATTTATTTCCTTTTTGTTTGTTTATTTATTTACCTATTTCTTTCTTTCATTTCTTCTTTCTTTCTTTCTTTCATTCCTTCTTTCTTTCTTTCATTTCTTCTTTCTTTCTTTCTTTCATTTCTTCTTTCTTTCTTGCTTTCTACTTTCATTCATTCATTCATTCACTTATCCATTTACTTATTTACTTTTTATTTTTACTTACAATTTACCTACTTTTTATTTATTCTTTTTCAGTTATTTATTTATTTAATTATTTATTTATTTATTTATTTAATCATATATATATTTATTTCCCTTTTTGTTTGTTTACTTATTTATTTAGGCTATTTATTTCCCTTTTTGTTTGCTTGTTTGTTTATTTACTTCTTACTTTCTTGCTTTCTACTTTTATTCATTCATTCATTCATTCACTTATTCATTTATTTATTTATTTATTTATGTATTTATTTATTTATTTATTTCCATTTTTGTTTGTTTGTTTATTTACTTCTTTCTTTCTTTCTTTCTTTCTTTCTTTCTTTCTTTCTTTCTTTCTACTTTTATTCATTCATTCATTCATTCATTCACTCATTCATTCATTCACTTATTCATTTACTTAATTTTTATTTATTTACTTACTATTTATGTACTTTTCATTTATTTATTTATTTATTTACTTACTTACCTATTTACTTTAATTTACTTTACTTTACTTTACTTTACCTACCATATTTGTTCTTTATGAACTAACCAGTCAGTCTTTATGTTGAAGGTATGTGACCGAAAGTAACCGGGGTTCGATTCCGAATAAATTCAGTGACATTTTTAATGGAAGGGACAGTTATGGACCAGTACTTCTATTTCCCTTGCAATGTTTATATTCATATCGCTGCTTTATCTTTATTTCGTCATCTGATTGTCTCTGTGATTGCGAATGAATATTTCTGTACTTGAAATCCACATATTCCTCGAGTGTTCAAGAGTAATTGGATAATGATTTTGTTTAAATCTTTTCATCTATAACGCAGCATATTGAAATGGGATTTTGTTTTATAATATACAGTAAATTTTATTTATGTTTTGTATTGTTATTGTGTAAACTCATCTTTTTTTACTTAACCTATTGAAATTGTATTACTGAATGGTTGTAATGAAAGACATTAAATTAAATAGATGTATGATTGCAATGATATCCTTGAATTGCATGGCGATAAATTGAAAATAGTGTCCAGAGACTTCCACCGATTCCACCCTCAGGAAGTGGATTAAGCCCGCTATAATTAATCAATACCAGAATAAAGATAACAAGTTATATTTATGTCTCGCTAATCGAGTGTAGCCCTTGTTCTCTGTGATACTGGCTTCGAGCCTCTGTGAAGGTGCGTGTTGAACTGACAGTTTCCCGTGGGTGTCATCAGATAAATTTGCGGAGGTAGGGACTGAATTCAAACTTTCCTGTCAGTCTACCTGCAAGCGACGGAGTTTGTAATTTAAAGCGAATATTTTGTTAATAGTTCCCTCGGCGCAAGCTAAAAAAGAGGTCAAATGGTCAATAGTCCCGTTTCACATGTGAAGTTGGCATACAGCGTACTGTATGTACATGTTTGAAAAACTGTTTTAACCATGCCCTGAACCTCTGCAAATTAAATGAAACGCTTGCTTCAGGCAGTGCAAACTAATTTTCATTAATGTGTCTTTTTATTTACTCTCGTCTATCCTTCTTTGCTTTCTGTTCATTATTTCAATTTATTTCTCTTTTTTATTATAGGCCTATTCTTTTTCTCTTCAGCATTATTTCATTTTTTCTCTTTCTCTTTTACTATGTTGTGTTTCGTTCTTTCGTGTATGTATGTATTTATTTACACTGCAAGTGGGCAAGCACCCGGTGGCAGTGGTATACACAATATAAACAATACGCAATAAAACTACAATACAATTATACAATACAAATACAACTATACAATACACAATACAATTACATACACAATACAATAAGATACACAATACAATTTAACATAATAATTACATAATAATACATAAAATAACCTAATTAATAAGTGAACCTAATTTTACAATACAACCTACATATGTATAGGGCCTAATAGTCTTTCACTTTACTCTCATCTCACTCACTGTAGTGGTACTATGACGCATTTCACTGACACTTCAGGACACATTTCACTGACACTATACAACACATTTCATTGACGCTATAAATTATCACTGATCGGAACTATTCACTGCACTGTAAAACCATAACTTCACTGACTCACCACGCTTCACTGATACAACAGCTCAAATAAGACAAATACTTACACCCTTATGCATACTTATAAACGGAACTACATTTAAGCTAAACATTTCTAGTCTAAGGCCCCCTTACACGCTATTTTTAAATAATTTACAATTCCAACCAAGGGAGTAACTCGTAGGCTAAATAAATACATGTCACCTTAAAAAATTAAATGTTAAATGTCACCTGAATTTTAATTTACACTTTATACACAACTTTTTTATTTATTCTTGAATCTCCTTAAGACAGCCCTCAAAGACCGCTGCAGGTAGGTCATTCCAATCATTTATAGTTCTATTTAAAAATGAGAATTTACCTACATCCGTTTTCTGTTTCCTACATTTGATTTTAAAATCATGATCGTTCCTACCATAGTACGTTGGCTTTTCTAACTGAGCCGTTATGCCTAACCATGCTTTCTGACCTAGATGTGCTCTATACAATGATGTTATTCTAGTTTTCCTACGTCTGTTTTTCAAAGTTTCCCATTTAAGTTCTTTTATCGTATCGTTTCCATCTTCTCTTTTACCTTTAACAAATTTAGCTGTCCTATACTGGATTCTTTCTAAGGAATTTATCTGATATATTCTATAGGGATCCCAACATGTAGTTCCGTATTCCATTAACGGTCGCACTAACTTCTTCCATGTTCATGTTCTTTCTTTCGCTGAATTTTTTATTTTCGTGTTGTGTTTATTATGGTAATCGTTTATCTCATTCCTTCTTTCATTCTTTGTTTCTTTCTTTCTTCCCTTTTCTTTTTCGTCTTCTATTCTTCCTTTCATTCTTTTTCTCTCTTTCTGTCAATTATTTCTCGTTTCTATTTAGTCTACAGAGGCCTATTTGCTAATTTGTGTATGTGGCAATACACATGATATACGAAACGAGAGAAAAAACAAAGATCGCTCGTTACAGATGCTGCGAATTCTAGCGTGGAATGAATATGTTTACATTAAGTTAACTACCTCATAGCCTGCAAAGATCATTTTTAAAATGTTGAGAGAGTCGGATTGTCGCGTGGGATGTTTGTGAAAACATCAAATATTACAACAGCGTATTTTCGGTTTGTGGTAAACCAGACACGATAGGTTTATAATAACTAACGTACGACACATATACTTGTTTTTCTAACACTTTCAAAGACAATATCGATAATGGTACCTCCATTCGTTGTACACACTCTTCTGTCAGGTTTATTTACATTCATATTTCCGTAATTCAAAATTGTGTGATAAGTAGCAGCTTCATTTTATAAATTACGTAATATATATATATATATATATATATATATATATATATATATAACTTATGGCAGATGCTTGACTGTTCGTCATCCACCCACATGGAGGGTAACCAGATTCGCATCGATAGAAAAGAAGACACAAAGCTCAAAAAGGAGGACATTGTTCGAAAAACTATGACAAAATATGTACTTACATTTAGGCTTAAGCCTATATTATACTATAAATTACGTCAATATCTATTTTCTCACAAACTATTTATAGTACAGATTTAGGCTTATATCATACTTGAGTAGTATGTTAATATTACAAAACAATTATGATAAAACTTAATAATATTGTACGATGAAAGAGTAATGGAACGGAGAAAAATTCTCTCCGGCGCCGGGATTTGAACCCGGGTTTTCAGCTCTACGTGCTGATGCTTTATCCACTTAGCCACACCGGATACCCACCCCGGCGTCGGACAGAATCGTCTCAGATTAATCTCCAACTCTTGGGTTCCCTCTAGTGGCCGCCCTCTGCACTACGTCATAGATGTCTATGAACGTAGGACTAAAGTCCACATATGTGCTGAGGTGCTCTCGTTATGAGTGACTAGTTGGCCGGGATCCGACGAGAGACGATTCTGTCCGACGCCGGAGTGGGTATCCGGTGTGGCTTAGTGGCTAAAGCATCGGCACGCAGAGCTGAAAACCCGGGTTCAAATCCCGGTGCCGGAGAGAATTTTTTCCGTTCCATTACTCTTTCATCGTATGATGACGCAGAATATCTGCATGGAAATAGCATATGTACTTCGGTACATTAAAATAATATTTAATAATATTGATTTACAGTTAGCTACATATAAAGTCAAGGGAACTATAATTAGCCTATTAAATAGAACAGGCTTAGGCCTGTATTATACTTAAAATTATGTCATTATCTGTTTTATTACAGCACACTTATAATAAAACTTAATAATATAAAATGATTTTACAGTTAACTACATATGAAAGCCAAGGGAACTATAATTATTATCAAAATACATAAAAAGACCACACAAAATGTGAATTTAATATTACTTTGTAAGCAAAGAGAGTTATGATCGTTGGCAAAGAGTATATTCCGTCTATGCTGCTGCCACCTACAGGCAAATTAGTTGAAAAAGGCGTCAAATCAGATAACTTCAAAATATCAGGCATACAAGTTACGAAAAGGAGGACATTTCTTGATTTTTTTAAAATCCGCCCGGATCCTGACAAAGGCCTAAAAAGGAGGACATGTCCGGACAAAAGAGGACGTCTGGTCGTCACCCTGGCCATATGAAGCCAGTTCTGTAGACCGATTTACCGACAAAGTCGCTATCCAAGGTGCGCCATAGGAGGCTGGTCTACGCTACACCCACGATGAGAAGAGATTCTAATAAAGATTTGTTGGGATGCCACAAGGCAACCGGAACGCCTGGATAAAACCTCTGTGTTAACCTGAACCATGATTGCATGAGCAATCTGTGGTAGATTCTGGAATATAGACTATGATTACATCGGGGGAAAAAAGCAGGAAAGGGCAAAAATGCCCAAAAAAAAAAAAGAACATTTCCTAAAAAAAAATTGACCAATATATAATGAATGACCGAAAAATGCAAACAAAAAATGCGAAATAAAACTAGTCTATATTGGTTGCATTGTCTGCGATGTCTTAGAAATAGAAATATGCCATCAACTTCCGAGACCCAGTAATAATAATAATACATTTCCTACCCTCATACATACTCATATTTTTCATTTCCTGCTATTCCCATCTTTTTCGTAATTTTCTTATTTTCTTAGTTATTATTTATTTCAATTTTGTTTTTTTTTCCCTTTCAGCTTTCTTACCTATTTATCTTCATATAGACTTTCTTTTCCACTATCTTCTCTTTCTTTAATTGTTTACTTATTTTTATTTTCAAAATTTTTACTCTTTCCTTCCTATATGTTTTCTCTAATTTTTAATTCATTTTCTATGCTTTCTTCCTTTTTTCCTTCTTTTATTATCACATTTTCTCGCTGTAGGCCTTATTTTCTTCTTCCTACTTATCTATATACTGCCTTTCTTTCTCATTAACATCCTTCACTGTTTCCTTTCAATTTTCACTTTATTCTTCTTGTCTCCTCTTTTCGTTTTCTCGGCTTTCTTTACACTTCCTTTCTCTAATCTTCTGCAGTCTGTATCAATTTTCTGTGTATCACCATGTTTAATTTCTATCTCGTTATCTATCTTTCCCCCTTTTTTTCTATTTTCTTTGATTTTACGCTTCCTTGTATTCTTTCATTTTCATTTGCTCTCTCTCTATTCACATTCCTTGCTTCTATTTATATTCCTATTAACTTTCTTTCTCACTATCACTTTTCACTTTTTTATTTCATTTTTTCTTATCGTGCTTATTTCAATCCTCTTGTCCCATCTTTATCATTCTTCGGCTTCGTTTTCACTTTCTTTCTTACATTCTGCTATCTACTTCCCTTTTTTATCTTGACATTTCATTTCCATATTGTTAGCTATACAGTAATGCATCGTTTATCCGAATATCGACCAACCGAAATATCGGTTAACCGAAAGCGTTCCAGTCAGCTATTTCAAATTTGCGCGCGCGTCATGTAGAAGTTTCGCTAGCGCTGTTGCGAGATTTAGCGGCAAAAAAAGTCTCAGCTCTGATGCAAAAAAAAAAATACCGGTAGTGGACCTCTTTTCCTAAACTGTAGTCCTACTTTAATTACCATTTTGAACTTGTCAAACTAGGCTAGTCAGTTCTCTGTGTTATTTGTAAGACATGTGATACAATAGTAATATGCGTTACAAGAGCGGTATGTTGAAGTTTTCATGTTCGAGGAAAAGTTTGAAAAAGCGAAACGTAGTTCAGCTTTTTTAATTTCTGAGAATTGAAAGAAAACATACCGCTCGTGTATCGTACATTATTTTGTGCGAAGATCGTTTATTACATAACTGAAAGAGGAATTTCTAATTAGTTGCAATGAAATCTCCATCTTGGTTTCTGTTCAATGACGGCAAATTTGCAAAACAAAAATATCTATCTTCAACATTGTTGCTTTAAAATGTTTTCTGTGTTTACTATACTCTAGCAGGCCGTGATATACGTCTGTCTTTTTTTCCCCCAGTCTATGGTGACTCTGGAATCTTGTTGATTTTTTCACGGCTTCCTTAATGTTACTTGCATCACGAATGCAATAACTTTAGTGGAGTTGTAGAGTTTACTTAATTTTTGCAAATATTTAAAAACAATAATTAACAGTGCAATTTAGGTGAAATTGCAGTGGTAAGTTTCCAATTTATAATTATTACTATATTGAACGTCTCTAAAAATAATATGTTAAAAGCCTAAAGCAGTAAAATCAATATGTCACTTAAGCGGTAAGAAGAGGGAAATTGTTGTGTGTGTTAGGTTGTGAATACTGAAGTGGAATTTTAGACTTTCCGCGGATTGGTTTTGTGCGGAAACCAAGCAAATACGCACGATCTCGCACAAAATATATACTGTATGTACAGTTTTGTGTTTAATATCAGTGTTTCTTTGTTTCATACTGTTCTTATGACACCGGTACAATTTGTTTTCGTAAATGATCGGTTATCCGAAAAATCAGTTATCCGAACACCCCCCCGTCCCCAATTGTTTCGGATAATCGATGCTCTACTGTATTTCTCTTGTTTTGTTTTCCTTAATTTTATTCTTCCTTGTGTTCTTTCTTCCTGTCTTTCTCTCTTTCTGTTTTTCTCTTTCTATATGCATTGTATTCCTATTTTCTACTTGATTTTCTATTCATTC
>JAJSOF020000013.1:134409775-134629775 GCA_025594305.2 Periplaneta americana | reverse complement strand
AAAGCGTCAGAAGCTCCAGAGGACCGCCGCAGGCGCGATCTGAAAACCAAGGAAGATACCGGAATGAGAAGGAAAGGTTGATGGGGGGGGGGGAAGGAAGTGGAGAGAATGAGTGGGGTTCCATACGCCTGATAAAGTTACCTGATATTCACCCATAGGAGTGAGGGAAAAACCCTGAAAAGAACCTCATCCAGGCAACTCGTCCAAGAGGGGAATCGAACCCCAGCCCGTTGGTCTATGTACCCCACTTCACTCTCTCCAACTTAATCCTTATGGGCCATATTCATCTTAGCGCGGGCTTCCGGTGGATGATCAGCGAACTATCATTTTTCGTATTCATAAACCAGTGTTAGCGATATAACATGATATGAATCCTGTACAAGTAATCAGTCGATAGCCGGGGCTAGATTAGCACGCTCGTAGCGCGGGCTAGCGAAATGTCTATGCATAGCACCCGTGCTGTTTATACAGAGTGGAAGCAATAGCCTATCATTGTGCAGATTTTAACAGCTTACCCCTTGGGTAGAGTACAACAGAAAATGTTAAATAATATCAGTCCCAAATAAATACTGTTTCCAGAAAGAAATAATTTTCCTCTAAATGCTAACACTGTTTTACTCGATAAGTACTATTCATACTATTCTGATTTATCCCTTTGTAGTTTTTAAATAAAATGGGATGATGATAATTTGCGGTGGATGATGATAACAGCAGAAGCATCGCGGGTAAACCTTTACCCACCTTCATTCTCCCTCAGAAATTATCTTTTCGACATTTCAACATCTTAAATAGTTAAAGGGCGTCGTTAAACTTAGGAAGAACGCTGTGAGGATGACTGTACTTCGAACTTCTTATGTAACTGATTTCGTGAGAGTTGGCAACAGCTGTGAAGTGCACAGCACAGCTTATTGAATCCCAAACTAACAACACATAATTGGGTGATTAGGTTCCAACGACCTGCTTCCGTGCATATGCAAACTATGGCTCTGTAGACATGCAAGCCTTCACAGCTGGTTTCTTATACGAATCTTTACGAGGGTGTAGAAAACTTAGTCTCTGCAACAACTCTTTTTCTTATTCGTTTCCCTACTTATACATCTACATGTTTGCTTATATATTCAATAAGTTATGTAGGTATTAATTTGTAGATTTCCTTTTATTCTTCCATATTCCTCCCTACATCAGTTATTTCCTACTGAGCGAAATTGTTCGTTCATAACAGTATACGCGCATTCTACAGGTCTCGGATTCAGATCCCGTTATTAGCAAATCATATCGGGTTGTTAGTAGCTTCCTCAATTGTAAAGTAACTAGGAAACTTAACACTCAATTTTTAAATGTGACATTTTTTGCTGTAATTAGTTTAAATAGTAACAACACTATTTCTTAAACAGATAAACAGATTATATTATAAATACTAATATTATTTACTTACGGTCTTACTAATAAAACACTATATACAGACGTTTAACTCTCTTATACTTATACAATGAGTAGCTTGTTTATAAGTCTTGTGTAAATTCCTTACTAATAATCACTACATACGTCGTGTATAACAGTATAACTGTTACACAGCTACGTCATAGTTTCGTCATTACTTCATTAATAGAATATCTGAGATTCTCTATTGCATCCCGTAGAGCGCTCTAGTGTGCCGTGTTAAGAATCGATAGTACAACTGGCTCTGATCGATTACCATACTATATTTTGGTCAAAGAGTACAAGCTACAGCAATAATATTCTACTTATTCTGTGCTCTTTGGTGTATTCTTCTGTGGTTACAAGGCATCCGTCATCATAAAATGACAGTCGATACGAACAGCTGTTAGAGGGGCGGCCATTTTTTCTCTATATACAGCGCTTAAACAAGGGGTTTCGTTATTATAACTACTGCAAAGCAATTCCCAATGTATAGTTACAGCCTGTTTATACATCCATCGCTTATTCATGGTTTATTAATAACGTTTTCTCTCAACGCTGCATAAGTCTCGTATAAAAACTATACACGGTTTATTAGTAAGACCGTTAAAATTTATGAAATTATGCTTATATCTCCATTAAAGTAGGTCATTCTCTACAGTATCAAAGGCTACAGATTTCCTGAAAATTTGAAACAATTTGAACAATACAGTATATAAAACTAAATACAAATATTTACATACAGAATACTAAATAAATGTTACAAGATAAAGAGTTCATCCAAAGGGCTGGACTCGGGAAGAGTACCCAAAACGCTCATTGCATTTCCGCGTTGAATTGCAATACTTAAGCGTTGACGCAAATAAGTAGTGCAACGACGATCACGAGTAATGGAGATCAAAATTTGGCCGATTTATACCAAAACTTTAGCGTCATGACTCAAGGCCTGAAGGTCTCCACAGCAAAGGGGACAAATATATAATTGTCTTAAAGATGAGCATATTTATTGTCTTTATTTTTCACGGCTAATTCAGCAGCAGATGCTGCGCTTCTGGAGGAAACTAGTTGTTAAAAAATAAAGTCTTGGTTTGGTTTCAATACAGATACAGTTTTGCAATACATCTCTACAATCTATTCAGTTATGGCCACTAAATACCTTAATGGTGTCACTTAATGAGTAGAGTCCTGCGTTTGATTACTTTGAACACAAGTTAGGTGTACGTCGATCGTACTAGCTTCGATTGATACGGAGAGTAAGTTGCGAGTCAACAGTTCACAATGAATAAGTACTGTGTATTTACAGCTGTTAATTCGTGTACCTGTGTGTACAAGTCGGTGAACAACAAGATAGTATTCGTGTACAAAATACCACTTGGATTTAATAACAACAATAACGAAATATAAAGTTATTCAAAAGTAAGTTCCCATATTGAAACAGCTATATCTTCTGTACATATCAGCAGCTTGGTTTCATATAGGTACCATTACTGTTTAGAAGGTTTGGGATTTTTAATCGATGCGTGTTTCGTTGTTATGGTAACTGTGTCACGCTTGTATAAACAGTAATAAAATTGTCGTTCAGAATACAGACGACAGTTGTAGGAGAGTAATTTTAATAATTTTTACAATGGTTTTACCTTTACGAGTTAGAATTGGACTCGTTCAGTGCTATTACGACTGCAATAGACAATATGCATTCAGAAGATATCGAACGTTACATGGTTTGAGAAATGGACAGATGAGGCACATTTCGAATTGAACGGAGGTGTTAACACTCGTAACTGCAGGATATGGGCAGAAGATAATCCGAACACAATTATACACCTCCACCTCACATACACCATTGCGCAACACATTTGGTGATGTGTAATTAGTAGGCAAAAATTCTGTTGGATCCAAAATTTAATCTTTACTTAGGTTCTTCGCCCAACAGTGCATATACTTTAGGATCCCAGCCACCAAGTTACTCAATTGAGTGCGCTCCTTGTATAATGGCAGTTGACTCAATATATGTCAACATATAGTCGAACATGGAGAAAGGCCACAAAGGGAAAAACACTAGAGGAGAAAGATTCGATCCGGTGCTGTGGATTGAACTTCGGCGTAGCTCAGTGGTTAGAGCGCTTGGTATGTACAACCAAGCACCCGGATTCTATCCCCGGCGCCGGAGCGAATTTTTCTCCTCTAAGAACAGTTTATTTAAGCTACAAATGCAATACCGGTATATTAAACAATTTTAAATATTTATACAGTGTGAACACATGTTCTGAGAGAAGCTCTATGCTATTCACTGAAGTTATGTAGTGACATAGATGCGTAACAAATGTAACAATATTAATCTAAAAAGCACATTCGAATTTCTTCCTACAACCGCTTTTGTTAACATTATATATTAGTGGTAGTGATATAAAAGAAATCGAAATCTTTAAAATTTTGAACTCGATAAAAAAACTCAGGCGCCACATAAAAATGTTTAGTCGCCATGGCTACCTGGCACCCGTAATTTTCTACCCATAATTTTTACAATAAGTAAGTAAAACGTATCTAGATACTTTAGATCGAATTAAATGTTGGAATTCAAAAATGGCAAATTATAAATGTCAGCACAAACTTGAAATACATTTTGAGTGCATACTTTTCGAGTATGTACACATTAAAATGAATGACTGTAAACATTTTAAGTGTTTAAAATGAAAAAAAAAACCTTCTTTCTGATAAAGAACATTTTCTTCTTTTTTAATGATATACTCGCTATCAAATTCTTCTATTAGAACACTAAACTCCAAGCATTTAGCTTTGTTTTCTTTTCGTGTGTTCACTGAACAGCAGATCTGAACTGTGTTAGTAGGGTTGGATGCCGCCGAGCTATAGCTACTCCATACATAGGTACAGTAGTGGCAAAAAAACCGGACCGACCCTTGTAGCTGATTTCAGAGCCTTGTTCACTCCAGAGCACGATAGACTGATAACTAAGACTTTCGTGGTTCGAATCCTGCCTCGGAAGGAAACTTTTTTATGTTCCTTATTCAAATTTGTTCCCAATATTTTTCGATTGCTGGTAAAATTCATGTTCTGGGAATAATAAGTTAAGTAGTAAAATACCGCTGCAATCACGTTGAGTCAAGGCTTGAATGATAAAATGGCTCAAAAGCGTATTGTCAGGTGCATAGCGAGCGTTGACAGTAGGACCTCTTGTAGGGAATATTTTTTACAGTATAATATTATCACTGTTTATGATATAGCCTATATATTTTTAATGTTTTACAACTAATTTATAAAAATCTGTCTGATTTTCACCAAAATAGTGACTTTCACGCTTATGATACTCGTAACAAAAATAGTTTAACTATTCCAGTACACCATCTTACAAATATTAGCAGAACCTATATGGACTTTGGTATCAAAATCTACAATAGTTTGCCTGATGACATAAAATTTACAAAAAATACTCACAAATTCAGGAATTATAAATTTGTGTCCCTACAATCTAGAGGATACACGCATGGGCCCTTGAAATGAATAATGTAGGTATTTTATATTCGACATATTTTAAATTTAGTGTAATGTGTATATATTTGACCATGTCTATGCATATATTATGCCTTCGACAATAAGATAATAAAAAAATCGAAAATTATTGAATAAGGAACAAAAAAAAGTTTCCTTTCTAGGCAGGATTCTAACCACGAAAGACTTAGTTACCAGTCTATCGTGCTCTGGAATGAACAAGGCTTTGAAATCAACTACAAAGGTCGGTCCGGTTTTTTTGCCACTACCGTACACTAATGCCGGTTGCTTGGAGACTCTAGGGGTGCTATTCATAGACATTTCGCTAGCCCGCGCTACGAGCGTGCTAAACTAGCCCCGGCTATCGACTGATTACTTGTACAGGATTCATATCATATCTTATCAGTAACACTTGTTTATAAATACGAAAAACGTTAGTTCGCTGATCATCCACTGGAAGCCCGCGCTAAGAACGTCTATGAATATGGCCCTTAGTGTCCAAACGCAGAACTCCACTTATGAGTTGAGATTAAGCAAACAATACGCATTTTGAAAACTGACAATAATTAATAACTCGGCACACCCGCAACCACACAAATCCCAGGTTTTAGATACCCAGTGAACTTTTCTTCTTTAAGGAAAATTCCTCGAAGTCAAGCCTGAGAATCGAACTGAGGACCTCCACATCTGGACCACCAGACCACGGAGGCAGAACCGAAAACATAAAATTGAAAGCATGAAACTCAACATTAAAATCGTATTCTTTCTGTGAATGAAATACAGCTTTTACTTTATTTGAAGCTCATGTTAATAAAATTTTCATCGAATTGAAGAATGTTCTGACTTTTAACTCTCTGTGAATATGGTAACGACAGACGAGATGAACAAGACAGTCAATGGGGCACATGGAGCTGCAAAATTCCGACTGGTTGCTAGTGGCAACGGGCGAGCTCGCTCTTGCATTGTTATTTACGCGGTGGCTGCGCTCTGGCGACGCGGAAGCGAAACATCGTTCGTCCCCCGCTGGGCGAGATACGCACTCATTCGTTGACGGCGGCGCGTTGTGGACGGTCATGTGTTCGAGGCGGGCGCCGGCCGCGACAGAGTGGTGGCTCCGGGAGGCGAGGCTCTCGTGGTGATGGAGCGGTGACAAGTGATTCAGGACAGAGTTCGAACCCCGGCCAGGCCCGACGCGGCTGATTAAGGTCAGTTATAGACCCCTCGACAAGTGAACACAGTGATAGTGTCGGAGATTATGTGCTTGCGTGACGATCAAGTTTTGTTCAAAACCATGTATTATAGTTCCTGTTACAAATATCACTTTCAGCATGTCCTCATGGAATGCAAGGTCAAAATGATAGAAACTGGGTTTTGATTATCACGAGAATTGGTACTCCAGATTATTATTATTATTATTATTATTATTATTATATTATTATTATTATTATTATTATTATTATTATTATTATTATTATTATTATTATTATTATTATTATTGAAACATTGTATTTATTATTATTTCTGTGTCCTTGGTGAAATTCTTGTTTTCATTTTATTTATCATAGGGATGACAGATGTCCTTACTGTATCCTTTTGTCGTTTAGAAGTGAGGAAAACTACTATTATAGGCATATTTCAGAAATTAAGAAATGTTACAAATCTTTCTTGCTCGTTATATGCTTGAAGAAATTAATCTCTCTTCTGCAGACACGAAATATGTCACTTTGTTCATGTCTGAAAATTGTGAATACAATATAGGTTTTGTACATCCGGAAGTAGTATTATTTCTGAAATTCTTTCTTTATTTCAGTTCAGTTCCTACTCAGAAAGGACATTTTGAAGTGTATTTTGAATAAATTCCGAAAGAAAAACAAAATAATAATAATAATAATAACAATAATAATTATTATTATTATTATTATTATTATTATTATTATTATTATTATTATTATTATTATTATTATTATTATTGCTCGTTATATGCTTGAAGAAATTAATCTCTTCTGCAGACACGAAATATGCAATCACTTTGTGTCATGTCTGAAAAATTGTGACTTCTCTATACAATATAGGTTTTGTACATCCGGAAGTAATATTATTTCTGTGTCCTTGGTGAAATTCTTGTTTTCATAATGTCATCCTTTCAAAATTTTATGTTACACTATTATAGGGATGACAGATGTCCTTCACTGTATCCTTTTGTCGTTTAGAAGTGAGGACGACTACTATCTATTTTTTTCTCAGTCACTATCTACTATTATAGGCATATTTCAGTTCAGTTCCTACTCAGAAAGGACATTTTGAAGTGTATTTTGAATAAATTCCGGAAAGAAAAATAAAAATTATTATTATTATTATTATTATTATTATTATTATTATTATTATTATTATTATTATTATTATTATTATTATTGAAACATTGTATTTATCTCGGCAAACGAAATTAAGAAATGTTACAAATCTTTCTTCTCTTCTGCAGACACGAAATATGCAATCACTTTGTGTCATGTCTGAAAAATTGTGACTTCTCTATACAATATAGCTTCATCCTTTCAAAATTATATGCTTGAAGAAATTAATCTCTTCTGCAGACACGAAATATGCAATCACTTTGTGTCATGTCTGAAAATTGTGACTTCTCTATACAATATAGATTTTTGTACATCCGGAAGTAATATTATTTCTGTGTCCTTGGTGAAATTCTTGTTTTCATAATGTCATCCTTTCAAAATTTTATGTTACACTATTATAGGGATGACAGATGTTCTTGACTGTATCCTTTTGTCGTTTAGAAGTGAGGAAGACTACTATCTATTTTTTTCTCAGTCACTATCTACTATTATAGGCATATTTAAGTTCAGTTCCTACTCAGAAAGGGAACTTTGAAATGTATTTTGAATAAATTCCGGAAAGAAAAACAAAATTATTATTATTATTATTATTATTATTATTATTATTATTATTATTATTGCAACATAGTATTTATCTCAGCGAACGAAATTAAGAAATGTTACAACTCTTTCTTGCTCGTTATATGCCTGTGAAGAAATTAATCTCTTTATGCAGACATGAAATATGCAATCACTTTGTGTCATGTCTGAAAAATTGTGACTTCTCTATACAATATACGTTTAGTACATCTGGAAGTAATATTATTTCGGAATAGATGCATTATAGGACCCACCCCGAATATTCCATAGTATCGATTATATATTGTATATTTTCGATTATTATATCAAGTATGCTATCTTAACAATACTAAATACATAGTCCTATAAGCAGGTATAATTTAATAAAACCAACAATAATGATATTAAGCTCATATTAGTCACCTTTGTTATACAGTATATTAAATTTTATTCAGAATGAAGTTAAAGAAACAAACCAAAGCTGAACTTAAAACACAATAACATTAAACTTTCAAACAATACAACATTGGTATTAATACAACAATAAAATTAAGTTCATATTAGTCATCTTTATAATATATTATAAAATATTAATTCTACTCAATTTATACTGCATTTTTGGTCCAAGGAAAATACTAGTATTTCACAAAAACACATTTTTACTCGTATTTTCCCTGGACCAAAGAATTAAAAACAAAATTGGTGTAAAAATAGCATTTTACCATGGACTTCACTGGAGATGTTCCGTTTCATCTTCTCCGTTATCCGAATGATTTCACAAAGTGCTACGATACGGCGTTCCTATGTCTATCATTTAATACCTTGTAATTTCCAATGACATCTCCACATGAGTTCATCTCGTTTACTTTTAAATTTCTTCAGTCTCATCCCAGGATTGCATGTTTCGTAAAACATTTCACTCTTAAGTAAATCACATTCGCATAAAAAACATAAACATAGCCTACATGTCTTTATTCATGGATAAAGCTACTAAAAAGTTTACAACTTATTTATAATTCCATAATTTCCATTTCGAGGCCTACATTTTAAATCAAGAGGTAGAATTTGATCCACTTCTGTTTTATATTTAACCATAGCAGTCGAAATTGCCGCCATGATTATGATCAAACTAATTTACAACAATATTGATTGGTTGGCAACATAATGAAAACAATATATATCGATCATTTAATTGATCGAAACGCAACTTCCGTTGACCTTGTTTTGTGGCTTAGCATATTTTTATATTTAGGGTGGGTTCTATAATCCACCTGTTCCATTATTTCTGTGTCCTTGGTGAAATTCTTGCTTTCACAATGTCATCCTTTCAAAATTTTATGTTGCACGATTATAAGAGTGACAGATGTCCTTGACTGTATCCTCTTGTCGTTTAGAAGTCAGGACGACCGCTATCTATTTTTTTCTCAGTCACTATCTGCTATTATAGGCATATTTCAGTTCAGTTCCTACTCAGAAAGGAAACTTTGAGGTGTATTTAGAATAAATTCCGGGGAAAAAAAAGTATTATTATTATTGCAACATTGTATTTATCACAGCAAACGAAATTAAGAAATGTTACAAGTCTTTCTTGCTCGTTATATGCCTGAAGAAATTAATCTCTTTCTGCAAATACGAAATATGCAATCACTTTGTGTCATGTCTGAAAAATTGTGACTTCTCTATACAATATACGTTTTGTACATCGGGAAGTAGTATTATTTCTGTGTCCTTGGTGAAATTCGTGCTTTCACAATGTCATCCTTTCAAAATTTTATGTTATACTATTATAAGAGTGACAGATGTCCTTGACTGTATCCTTTTGTCTTTAGAAGTCAGGACGACTGCTATCTATTTTTTTTCCAGTCACTATCTACTATTATAGGTATATTTCAGTTCAGTTTCTACTCAGAAAGGGAATTTTGAAGTTTATTTTTAATAAATTTCGGAAAGAAAAATAAAAATTATTATTATTATTATTATTATTATTATTATTATTATTATTATCGAAATTTCATTGTGTTTATCTAAGGAAGTAAGATTTTAAAATGTTGCAAAACTTTCCTGCTTGCTGTATCCCTGAAACAAAAATTAATCTCTTGTCTGCAGTCACGAAAAATGCAACCATTTCTTGTTATTGTTGAAGACTCATGACTCTCTCTACACATAATATTAGTGTATTCGAAAGTCCTAATATTTGTGTACTCATGGTGGAATTCTTTTATTACTTTTGTGTAACAGCTTTCAAAAATATTTTATGTTACATGATCACGACAGAGATGAATGTCAACGACTATATATTTTTTGTCGGTAAGAATTCAGGATGATTTTAACCTATTGCTTTGATAGTTTACTATCTGTAGTATTCCAGGCATGTTTGAGTTTAGTTTCTGCTTAGTATGGTGACCTTAATGACTAGATTGGATAGATCTCGGCAAGAAGTAAATAAATGTGTAATGCGTTATTATTATTTTATTATTATTATTATTATTATTATTAGTATTATTATTATTATTATTATTATTATTATTATTATTATTATTATTATTATTATTATTATTATTATTGTGTTTATCTCCGTAAGTAAGATTAAGAAATGTTACAATACTTTCTTACTCGCTACATGCCTCAAGAAATGAATCTCTATCTGTAGACACGAAAAATGTTATCACTTTGTGTTACATCTGAAGAATTTGTGACTCTCTACACATACTGTTAGTGCATCCAGAAGTATAATTTTTGTGTGTCCTTGGTGGAATTCTTTTGTTAGTTTTGTATTCTTAATTTCATACACAGTGCCCTCCTTTGAAAATTATATGTTACATACCCATGACAGTGATCATTGTCATTGATTTTGTGCACTTTGCCAGACGGTTTTAATCTTTTGCTTCGTCAGTTACTATTTGTATTAATCCAGGCATGGGCCTATTTGAGTTCAGTTTCTGCTCAGGAAGGTAACCTTAGTGAGTAGGTTGAATAAATCCCGGAAAGAAGTAAAGAAAATCACAATGCTTTGCAATTATTATTACTATTATTATCATTATTATTATTATTATTATTATTATTATTATTACTACTACTACTACTACTACTACTACTACTGCTACTACTACTACTACTACTACTACTACTATTACTACTACCACCACCACCACCACCACCACCACCACCACCACCACCACCACCACCACCACCACCACCACCACTAAAATTACACTGGTACTACTTTCAACTCTGTGTGGTGTCTATCCGAAAAAGCCATAAGACTTAAGGCTTGTTCACAATAAACCGAGATCGGAAACGACAACGACAACGAGAACGAGAACGAGAACGGAAATAATGTTAAAATAAATGTATTTAAATGTGAGCATTAACAATAATTAATTATGAATTCTCACATATAAATTGCATTTTATTTCCGTTCTCGTTCTCGATGTCGTTTCCATTCCTGGTTTATTGTGAACGAGCCTTTAATACGAATTTCAATATTGTGTTTATTTCTGTATTGTTTACGTACATTTCTGTTCACAAAAAAACACAGTAATTAATGGTTTGAGTAAATTCCGACAAGAGAAAGAGATATAGGCTAACAATTACTACTATTAGTACCACTACCACTACCATCACCACCACTACTACTACTACTACTACTACTACTACTACTACTACTAGCCACTGGCAACTTCAGTCCGGCAGGCAAGCGCCTTAACCGACTGAGCCACGCCGGTGGCTCAGTCGGTTAAGGCGCTTGCCTGCCGGACTGAAGTTGCGCTCGGGTGCGGGTTCGATTCCCGCTTGGGCTGAATACCTGGTTGTGTTTTTTCCGAGATTTTCCCCAAACGTAAGGTCAATGCCAAGTAATCTATGACGAATCCTCGGCCCCATCTCGCTATCGCCAATCTCATCGACGCTAAATAATCTAGTAGTTGATACAGCGTCGTTAAATAACCAACTAAAAACTACTGCTACCACCACCACCACTACTACCACTATTATTACTATCACTATTATTACTACCACTATTACTACCACTATTACTACCACCATCCCCACTACTACTATCACTATTATTACCACCACTACCACTACTATTACCACCACTACCACCACCACTACTACTACAACCACCAACACTACAACACCACTACCAGTACCATTACTACTACCACTACAGCTACTATTACTACCACCACCACCACTACTACTATAACTACTACTACTACTACTACTACTACTACTACTACTACTACTACTACTACTACTACTACTACTACTACTGCTACTACTGTTTTTTCCATCATCTCTGTGGTAGTATCTGGTCAATAAAACCCAAGACGCGTTGCAGAATGAACGTATGTGTTATAAAAATTGTATTATTCCCGCAAGTCACTGGCATAGAGATGTTTCATTACTGTACCGGTATATCTCTGGCCGTGAAAGACTGTTGGGTTTCGGATGACTTATCTTGGTCGTGGACATCAGAGTACTAAAAATCAAACAAAAGGTATCTGGTTGCCTTCATTTCAGTGCTATGGCCACTACTTTCCTGAGGTTGTAATATCTTTAGATATTCTTTTTATTATAGATTATTACAACTTTTTGCTATCGCTCTCTCTCTCTCCCTCCCCTTCTCCGTTAACTATAACGTTGCACAGATTTAAAGATATAATAAGAGATCTGTAGCTCGCGTGTAAAGAGCTCGTTTCCAGATTTGAGCCTCCCTTTGTTGTTTTTTTAGAGGCTTTCCCGAACTGTGATGCGAATATCAGGTAATCCATGATGAATCCTCTCTCTCAACTCGGCATAATACCGCGTCTCTCTATCACGAATTCCACCTACACTAGATATCATCACGCTTGATAAATAACAAGTGAAATTAAAAATAAAATCCCATCAATTTTGTGTAATCTATTATGGGAGAAAGAAACTTATTGACTGCACTGGTTAAATCTCGACAAGAAATACAAGAGTGCTTGTTGTTGTTGTTATTATATGGCACTATTGCTACTACTACTATTAATTTTTAGTAGGTTATTTTACGACGCTTTATCAACAGCTTAGGTTAGTTAGCGTCTGAATGAGATGAAGGTGATAATGCCGGTGAAATGAGTCCGGGGTCCAGCACCGAAAGTTACCCAGCATTTGCTCATATTGCGTTGAGGGAAAACCCCGGTAAAAACCTCAACCAGGTAACTTGCCCCGACCGGGAAACGAACCCGGGCCACCTGGTTTCGCGGCCAGACGCGCTAGCCGTTACTCCACAGGGTTGGACTACTACTACTACTACTACTACTACTACTACTACTACTACTACTACTACTACTACTACTAATAATAATAATAATAATAATTACCACCGCCACATGTGTCTTGTAAAAATTAGGGAAATTCCCATGTCTTTTAAATTAAGAAATCTTATTTAAACATTTTGATTTTATCGCACTATTTTATGAAACTTAATGCTGAGTTCCATAAAGAAAATGGGCTAATATTTTCAAATTTACCTCAATTTTACTGTTTATATTTTTCTGAAGACCTACCATGTCTTAACAGACACAAATCATTTGTTACAATATTGTAAAAATCTTGGCAGTCCAGTTTTGTATTGCCACAAACGTGCTATACTGATTTCATTAAAGCACTGGAACTGCAGTTGGTAACCTCCCTGTGACCATGCAGACGAGTGTACCTCGAGATTGCTTCAATCCCAGTCAGTCACTTCTCCTTTTCTATGCTGACAGAAGTTACAATCTGTTTCACAAATATGTGCAGTAATATCATCGTCAACCCTAGAACAGCGAATAGCGATTTTTAAGTATAGCATGTCGTCAAGCACAAACGTCGATTTCTTTTTAACTAAGGAAACCAAAGGTGTTCAAAAACTTTTGAGGAGTAGTGTATTTCGTCAAGCATAAATATCGATTTCTTTGAAATATTGGGGGTGGGAAAGCAGAACTCTGAACAGAAGTTTGACTAAACTTTAATTTCTGTTTCTAAAAATCGTCGTTACGTATGTTTCAGAAAATAATATCGTCTGACTTTTCGTACCTTTGTACAATACCTTTTCACTTTCACTCTTTCCTCACCCTTCGTTATCCTTGCAGCGATGACGAGCATGACAATGGCAAAGAAGTGATATCTCGTATCTATAAATTTAAAGGTGAATAATGAAACTGTGTTAAAATTAATTTTTCTTAAAATAGACAAACTTTTCCTATGTTGTATGTTTCTGCTTTGTAAGATGATCTACTCAAGGACAAAATATTAGTTAACAAGTATCCAGTTTTGTGAACGTGCTAATAATGTATGTATATACTGGGTGTTTGAAGCGAGTTTCAGCTTTCATGTCAGAGAAGCTGCCTATTAATCAAGGCCTTCAATCTGAACTTGAGAACGTGTACGGTTTAACTTGAACATCGTAGCAACAGATGGCGGTCTGTACGGTCTGTGTGCTACCATAACCTCTTTCGAACTCTATTTTGCTAGGGCAAGTCGTACGCAGGGTATTTGTTATCATCGGTTGCGTACGGCAACATTCCAGAACACAAATCAAATGCTCCGTGTCCATGTTGACCGTTGAAGTTAATGTCAACAAATACGTAAGTAATCGTCTTAACCCTCTCCCCATATCCCGACAGTAAGAAAAAAACTCACCTCAGTATGTGTTTCCAAACTGTTCACATTCCTACCATTACTGGAGTTACCGTACGTATCGGTAAGTACTCTTCAGAATGAACGCCGTACTTGCTAGGCAACTTCTCCGGCACATAGGTAATACGCCTCTGCGGAAATGTAGGAAGATTGAATTGTCTAGGCTCATCGGCTAGCCACATGACGTCATACAGCGAGCCATGACACACTTTGAACTGAACACCCAGTATTTACTCATACTGCAAATGGGTAAATACCCGGTGGGAGTGGTAACTAATTATACTCAATAATGACAATTAATAATAAATTAGCAATTGATAATAAATACAATTAATAATAAATTACAATTAATACTATTACTACTACTACTACTACTTGTAATAATAATAATAATAATAATAATACCAAAATGTAGGTGTGTTTAGTTACGTGTAATTCCAAGAGTTGAATAATTACAATTTAATGTTCAGTAAGATAATTTATATATTAAAAATAAAAATCATATTCCGCAAAAGTTATTTTTGAAGAAAGATCACATTCTAGAGAAGAAATCAGACTTTTTGACGATCGGCTTTTGAAAGTAGTCAGTGTCTGAAGCCCCTTATACATTATTTCACGAATAAGTAGGCTATAGTATTATTAAATAAAATACCTTTCATTACAACACACAACACTGTACATAATGGTGTAAATAATGTGTGATCAATGTAGGCCTACATTCTTTATTGTAGTGAGAATTGTGTATTGTTGTGTACATAGTTCAAATAATAGTCTATAAATTGTAATTGTTAAAGTGGACTATATTTTCTTCTGTCCAATTTAACCACATAGGGGTCGCTAAGCAAACACAAGTAGTACGATTGCTACAGATCTCGGATTGTATCTCTGCCAGTGGGCTACGTCATAGTTTGCGGTAGAGAGGAAGAGGGGTGAAGAAAAGTTCGCCCAATTGCTTAACCCTGAGTACCTAAGTATTTTTACAATTATTTTAACATTAACTGTATAAAAGCTCAATGTTACGAAGCATTATTACGGCTTTCGCAACATGAAAATTACTGATTTTAGGCCTACTAAATAAATAAATAGCACTGAAGCATACAGTACCTGTACGTCTGCTTTCAGGATTATAGCAAATGCTTAACTCCATCCTCACCATCACTAGCGCGTCTTCGTCTAAGTTTGTAACAGTCTTACGACGTTCGCGATTTTTATCTGATTATTTTGTGAACGAACTGGCTTCTCCTTTCTCAATGGCGAATAGTTTTTTTTTTTTTTTTATCGTACGCACCGTTCTCTCTGATACGCCTGTGGCAGCCGCTGTCCTCTCTTGTGATTTAGCGACGGGAATACTGAAGTCACCACGATCTGCTTCATTCTTCATAAACTTTAATACATTATCCACCAGCTCCTCACTTTGACCACTCATTTTTTTGTTTTTAACTTTGGACACGATCGGTGAAAAATTGGAAATTAAAATGACTACCAGTACACAATTCGAAACACTTTGTATTATTAGTAATTATGAAACTAAAGCACTAACTACATAAGCTAGACTTCTATAATAAATAATAATAATAATAATAATAATAATAATAATAATAATAATAATAATAATAATAATAATAATAGTTTTTATTTTCCCTGGCAGAGTTAAGGCCATCAGGCCTTCTCTTCCACTCAACCAGGATCAAATCACATACAGAAAAATACATACCGGTATACAAAAATTAACTTAAAAATAATAATAAACATAATAAAGTAAAAAGAGAGATTGAATACATATACACAATCAGTATTAACTTTAAAATAATAATAATAAAAATATATATAATAAAAAAGAGACTGAATACATCATCACAAACAGGAAAATACATTCTAATATAACTAAAAGAAAGAAAAGAATTAATGCATATGAATATAATCTCACAACTAAAGGAATAGTACAATTAGTATAATCAGCACAGCACGGGTTACATTGAGACAATGACAATTACCTAGATATTAGTGTTAATGGAAAAATAAAGTAATGACTGTAAAAAATAATAATAATATTAATAATAATAATAAATAAAAATTATACATAAAAAACTAATTCTGTGCATTTAAAATATTTCTAAACAACCTAATTTTAAACAACTGAGGACTAAGACTACCCCTGATTTCCAGTGGCAGCGAATTCCATGAGCGGACCATGGCTATTGAAAAATAACTTGAGTACAGAGATGTCTGATGACGTGGTATTGATAGCAATAGATTGTGCTGTGAACGTGTATTACGATTATGATGTGAAGCCAGGAGAGTAAACCGAGAGGCAAGGTAGTTGGGTGTGGAATCATGTATAATTCGATATAGTAGGTAAAGAGAGTGTACTAAATGTCGATCTTGCAAGCGGAGCCAGGAGAATCGTAGAAAATATTCCGATATATGATCATGTCGGCATATATTGAAAATAAATCGGACGCAGACATTATGTACACGTTGAAGTTTTTAAGAAAGCTCAGCACTTAGGTCGTTATAATTTTAAGTTATCTGTCATATCAGGCAGTAGCCTACATCTCACTTGACGATATGTTTCAGAGGAAGAACAATTGTTTATATGCATCTGAAATCTGATTATTGTAGTAGCTAGTCAGCGATGTATGCAATGGAGGGGAAGAGGAACTGGACACCCTACCACATTATCTCCTGGCCTAGTTGCCTCATAAGTGGTATCATTTGTGAGATTCAGACCTGTCTTCGGGCAGTTGACTGAACAACAACTGAAAAAAAAAAAAATATATATATATATATGAATCCTAAACTTATCTCCAATATAGGAGGAGAGAAATGGAGGGGGCAATGTGAGTTCTGTCACTACCATGTTCATTGCGGTAGCTGGCTATCCCTATGATAGCCAGCCGCAATGAAGTATAGAGTGTAAACCTGCTAACCGCCAAAAAGAAAATTTTACACAGGGAAGAAAAACTAAGTTTAAATTAACTCTGAAACTTAAAGACCAAATCCAGAGTTCAGGTGGCATTTGTACCTGTACTTTGGACTTGACCCTAAGGTTTTAGAGTTAATTTAAACTCAGTTTCTTGCTTCCCATGTAAAATTTTCCTTTTGGCGTTTAGCAGGTTTACACTCTAAGCCAAAGTTGTGGCTTATCTCCGGTTTATCTTTCAAGCAATCAGTTATTTTTTTTAACATGAGATATCACTCTTTGAATTATTTGGGGGGTTGTGAGCCACCCTATTAATTTTATTGGGGGGGGGGTTGGCAACGCCCCTGACTTTATAAGTTGAGGGGGTAGAAAGTGCCTTGCTCTCCGAAGTCGGCGCCTATGTAGTCAAGTTTCTTTAACCCCCTATACATGCCTCTACGTACACACACATTCTCGTCGTCTCTGTTCCTAACCAGAAAACGAATAAACAATATTGAAATGCCTTCACTCGCATTTCTAAGAGGAATAAAATCTTCTTGATATGGTTACGAGAATAATGCTATTGCTGCTACTACAACCATTGTGTGGGTGTGTATCGTCAGGCCGAATATGTCGAAGTACTTCTGTCATACTGCGGTAGTAGAGATTGCTTTCTCGGTCGCTCTGTTCGTTGCATTTGTCTTCCGAGTCTCGTCTCGTAACTCTCGTGCTCTTCGAGTCTCGCTCATCATTCTCGAAATAGCATTTGGTCGGCGTGGAAAGATTTCGTAACTTCGAATAACACACTTCATTAAAATAAATAACATTAGAGATGTTTAATTGATACAGAAAGATAAAACAAAACAGTATCATATTTGTCAAAATATTCTAGTTCTATCAGATATGACCTACAGTATGTTATATAAATAGAAAAACAATTCTCAAATAAATTTGCATTTATAAAAAATATAAGGCATAAGGTTAAATAAAGCATTAATATTTTTTTTACTTGAGACTGTACACTTGATCTCAAACATACGAAAAAAAATTCCTAGCATTTTAATAAGGGCCCATAAATTAAATGAAGATTAGGGGAAGGATTATATTTTGTGAGGGGGATAGAAGTTGTCCCAGGCAGGGATGTTAGTATGAATTTATGTTAGGGGGATAACTTTTCAATAAGGGGGAAATCCCCTCGCCCCCCGTTAATTCGCACCCTAAGATTATAGCATACAGACTGTTTCCGGACTGGTTACTAACTTTCAGGGATGATGAGGAAGGGCACATGTAGTCTATCCATTTGAGATAAGGAACCATGGTCCGGAAATGACTGAGTCGAAAGTTATAAGCAAAAATAGTTGTGTAGAAATTAAATAATTTTATTTCTCTATATACCATATTTATGTGTACTAAATTTATCTATACATCATACACATACTGTACTGTATTCACAACGGGTGTTCAAAGTTGCGTCCTCCAGCTTCGATGCAGGCATGACATCGTCGCAAAAGGTTCTGACGTATGCTATGGAACAACCCCGGTTTTGAATAATTTCAATGGAAAAATTGTTCCGGGGCCGGGTATCGATCCCGGGACCTCTGGTTGAACGTACCAGCGCTCTGCCAACTGAGCTACCCGGGAACTCCACTCGACACCGTCTCAACTTTTCCCTTTATATCCACACAACTCGCGTGGGCTGACGAAACGCCAGAGACCCACATCGAGTGCACACAATCTCTGTGTGACTTGGAATTGTGGTTTTCTGTTAACGTACACAGTGA
Organism: Periplaneta americana; assembly: GCA_025594305.2. Taxonomy (NCBI): domain Eukaryota; kingdom Metazoa; phylum Arthropoda; class Insecta; order Blattodea; family Blattidae; genus Periplaneta; species Periplaneta americana. The sequence continues at coordinate 134,610,609 of JAJSOF020000013.1, read as the reverse complement.
CGTATAAGTTGAGACGGTGTCGGGTGGAGTTCCCGGGTAGCTCAGTTGGCAGAGCGCTAGTAGGTTCAACCAGAAGTCCCGGGTTCAGTACCCGGCCCCGGAACAATTTTTTCCCTTGAAATTATTCAAATCTGCTTCACAGGGAGCTCTACCTGAAAGACCAGATTTGAATAACCCCGGTTTTGTTCGAACATTGTCACAGGCAGCGAGAATTCGTGCTAGAAGATCCTCTTTCGTGTCGACTGGTTCTCATACACAAGACTTTTCACATATCCCACAAGAAGAAATCAAGTGGGGTGAGATCAGGTGAATGAGCTGGCCACGAAACAGGACCTCCTCTTCCCATCCACCTTTCAGGGAACGTCGCACACAGGTGGTCACGAACAGTACGTGAAAAGTGGGATGGGGCTCAATCATGTTGGAACCACATACGTTGACGAACATCCAGTGGGATATGTTCCAAAAACTAGGGGAGTACGTCTCTCAAAAACGGAATACTGTAGGTAGACAAGGTAAACAACGTCAGATGAATACAGTATGTGTACGATGTACAGATAAATACACATAAATAAGGTGTACAGAGGAATAAAATTATTTCATTTCCACACAACTATTTTTGCTTATAACTTTCGACTCAGTCATTTCCAGACCAGGGTTCCTTATCTCTAATTGATACAATGCCCTTTCTCAGCATCCCTGAAAGTTATTAACACAACCCAGAAACACCCTGTATATCCAGTAAATAAATAGAGGAAAAATAACGATTAATTGTACAACACATAAACTGCATTACATTTATTTCATTCATAATCATATTCACAAACCATATAACTGAGAACCACTTCCTTCAAAATTGAAATATGATACAAACACCCAACCCAGAGCAAAAACGTTTCATCCAATTTCAGCGAGCCAATGAATCTCCTCTCACTTTTCTTCCGTAACATATTTCGTATTTCATGTTAATCACGCTGGAATAAATTGGCTCGTTGGTAATGGGTGTCAAAAAATCCTTTTAATAGCATAAGTGACATCGCTGTACAGTAGTGGCAACAAAAACCGGACCGACCCTTGTAGCTGACTTCAGAGCCTTGTTCACTCCAGAGCACGATAGACTGGTAACTAAGACTTTCGTGGTTCGAATCCTGCCTGGAAAGGAAACTTTTTTTGTTCCTTATTCAAATTTATTTCCAATACTTTTCGAATGCAGCGATATTTTACTACTTAACTAACTTATTATTCCCAGAATATGAATTTTACCAGCAATCGAACCACGAAAGTCTTAGTTACCAGTCTATCGTGCTCTAGAGTGAACAAGGCTCTGAAATAGCTACAAGGATCGGTCCGGTTTTTTTTGCCACTACTGTACATAGATAGACTACCTGTCCAATAGAAAGGTTCGGGATCATATTTGCTAAAAACAATTAATTTCTATTTTTGAAGCATCAGAATACTTTTTCCAGTGAAAAAGTAAAAACGAAAACCTCTCTGTAGTAAGACGAAACACAGGGAAGTAAGAATTTTTTGTAAATCTATTAAAATTCGGAAACCGTTTTCAAACTTCAATTATTCATTATGATTATATTTTTCCTTTATTCTCTTACTTTGAAAAGGAAAGGAAGGGCATTAAAAATTCACTTGCTTTTTTCCGCGATTGACTTATTCTTCAGAATTCTAAAAGGATTTTTTTTGTGTTCTGAAATTTTTTTCTAAGTCTTTGTAAGTAAGAAATATTGCTTATTGAAGCATTTTACCAAAAGAAATGTCTTATGTATCTTTCAGGAGTGCATTCTGCGATTTTATAATCCTCCCTTTGATATCTGAACAAACATAGAACTGTTCCGAGAAACACAAATCTTTTTTCTTCTAGTAAATTAAAGGCTGATGTTTGGTTCTTTATAAGACTGAAGTACTGGAAACCGGTTGAAATAAAATAATTTTTAGGATGATTGAAGCTTTGATATACTGACGTTTTTAATTCTCTAATTTCACTATGTGTTGTCGTGTTGTCCTGTATAATCACTTTTTATACAAAATGTAAATTATATAGGCTTAAGTTGTCAGACTTATCCCAAGTTCGTCACACTTCAGTGAATAAATGCTTTCGTATAGTTTTCTTTTATCTCTTACTAAAATTTTTATTGTAATAAAGTGGCATTGTTAGGATGGACGGTAAACGTTGTTCATTTCTTCAATCTCGATCTTAAGTTTTGGGCAACAACAACAAACGTTGAACATGCTGAAAACCATTGCCGTAATAAAAAGAGTTCTTAATAAAGTTATTGATGGCTGGAGAGGAATGCGTATTGTAACGAATGGTAGAGCAGGCTTAGATGGGCACCAGAGTCGGCACGTAACTCCATCCACCACGGGTGCATAAAACGCTAGTTGAGCTGAAGTGCTTAGAGATGCTCTGTGGCTCACCAATTAATATCTCTCTACTTCTATCTAAAGTCGGAGATAAAGGGGCCAACAAAGTAGATCTTGCTATATTGCATTGATGATCGAATCTATATGCCTTTCATGCAACGTTCCAGGTCTTTAATTTAAGCACACGGTGAACTACCAAAAATTCTGCTTCTGAAGAGTTGTCATATTCTCTCCTTTTTTAATTCCTTGACGATACAATCCAGCTCTAAACTTTGATTTTTTCTTCACTTATACACGACTTAAAACAAAGTCTTAATTACGAGTACAATATAGGCATACTTAGAGTTAAAACACAGAACTCATATGGATTAAAAGAATTAAATTATGGTTTTATTTAACGATGCTCGCAACTGCAGAGGTTATACAGAGCGTTCACCTACGGTTGGGGCCAAGAAAGCGTCATGTGCTGATACTTCGATTTGTGCGCGCCATTGTTGAGACACGTAGACAATCAAGGTCGACAAGTTATCAGTTGTGAGCCAGTTGTTGCAGTGTTTTTAAGTATAGTGCAGTTTCTTAACACAGTTGCTTAAATATTCAGCGTGTGCGTAAAATTTGTGAACAGTGCAAAACGTAAAATTCACGCTTGAACAGAGAGTTTTTATGCATGATGCATATGTGAAAACAGAGTCATGTAGAGAGGTGCGTAGATAATTTGAAGTGAAATATCCGGGTGCTCCAATTCAGGGTAAAGAAACTGTTAGACGTCTTGTTAAATTAAGGATAACAGGGTCGCTAAATCCTACAATTCCTAAGCGAACGGGAAGAGTATTGACGAAAGAAAAAATTGATGAAATCAGATAAATTGAAGACGAATATAAAAAGAGAGATTAGGAAAATTCATGTGAATGATAATTTTATTAAAAGATGCCAGAAATGTGTGGATTCAGATGACATCACTTCCAACATCGCTTATAACAAGGTTAGTACTACGTAGAAAAATTCTCTTGTGCATGCTATTAGTATAGAAAGCGGAAGCTTACTGATAGACGATTCCCGCAAGCGACACCGCAGGCAGGCCGCTTTCCTGGCCCCACCCGTAGGCGAACGCTCTGTATCAGCGTCGCCGGTGTGCCGGAATTTTGTCCTGCAGGAGTTCTTTTACATGCCAGTAAATCTATTGACATGAGCCTGTCACATTTAAGCACACATATCATAACAGGCAAATTGTTATATAATCCACAGTTTTTAAAATAGGCAGACTGGATATGCAGTACAAAGTTCGAATAATTTCAAGGGAAAAATTGTTCCGGGGCCGGGTATCGATCCCGGGACCTCTGATTGAACTTACCAGCGCTCTGCCAACTGAGCTACCCGGGAACTCCACCCGACACCGTCTCAACTTTTCCCTTTATATCCACACAACTCGCAATCTAGCGCTGGTACGTTCAACCAGAGGTCCCGGGATTGATACCCGGCCCCGGAACAATTTTTCCCTTGAAATTATTCAAATCTGCTTTACAGGAAGCTTTACCTGAAAGACTAGATTTGCATAATATATACGTCACTGTGTACGTTAACAGAAAACCACAATTCCAAGTCACACAGTTTGTGTGCATTCGATGTGGGTCTCTGGCGTTTCGTCAGCCCACGCGAGTTGTGTGGATATAAAGGGAAAAGTTGAGACGGTGTCGGGTGGAGTTCCCGGGTAGCTCAGTTGGCAGAGCGATGGTACGTTCAACCAGAGGTTCCGGGATCGATACCCGGCCCCGGAACAATTTTTCCCTTGAAATTATTCAAATCTGCTTTACAGGAAGCTTTACCTGAAAGACTAGATTTGCACAGTACAAAGTTCACTTTTCGTAGACATTTGATCCCTGTATAAACATCAGGGAATTTCACCTAAGTATAAGAACATGAGTGAAACATCACTTATGGAGGGGTGTCCTTAAACTTTTGGGAAGACCTGTACAAAGAAGTGACGAGGTGGTATAATGACTAGGATTCCGGTGACGAGAATTCCGGATCCCACAAATTTTTACACACCTTGAGCTGTGAGAAGACACGTGTGTACCCCGGAACTCTAGGCAGGTCGCCCTTTACATGAACGTATGTCGCAGACATTTAGAATCGTGTCGGCTACGTGGAACCGGCGTCCATATGCCAAGGTTACGACAAATCGACCACTCGCCCTGCTGCTGAATTATTCAGGCCGGGTCGTCAGTCTGTGGGCTGCACTAATTACTAGAGTCCCTTTATTCGCATCTCTGTGCCACACACAAATGTCTTCATCTTGCATGACAACACAGAACAGGGGAAGAATTTTCCGTATATACAGCGTGTTTCTTGGGTTCTGTAAGTTGGTTTCCATTTTCAAAGCCCTTTCTCTAAAACAACATGCCGTATAAATGTTTTATCTCTCATACATGATTTTATTCTACAATACAAACGTGCATGATGACACAGAACTAGAGAAAAAATTCTGTGTATAGGGTGAAAGGGAAGGGAACCTATTACATTAATTCACAGTGGTAATAGATGAAGTCAATGCGAACAAGTTTTGTCAAATAAGTTTCTTAATACGACCAATAGTTTTAAGAATACGAAATGTAACGTGTTACAAACGGCGTATTCCGAATCTCACCGGACTGGTGGACAACAATGACGTCACGCTGCAGCGAAATAGGAACAAAACTGCTGGAAGGTTCGATGGCTATCATGGCGGCTGTACAAGTTGTCTGTGCTACACTAGAAGGATTTTACGAAATTTCCATATTATCACCTTGTTCAAAGAAAAGAGAGCATAAACAATTTATTTCTTGAACCGGTAGTAATAACTGGTCCGTTGACATGTTCGCTCATAAGCCATTAACATATTTATTATTTTAATGTACCGAAGTACATATGATATTTCCATGCAGATATTCTGCGTCATCATACGATGAAAGAGTAATGGAACGGAGAAAAATTCCCTCCGGCGCCGGGATTTGAACCCGGGTTTTCAGCTCTACGTGCTGATGCTTTATCCACTAAGCCATACCGGATACCACCCCGGCGTCGGACAGAATCATCTCAGATTAAGCTCCAACTCTTGGGTTCCCTCTAGTGGCCGCCCTCTGCACTACGTCATAGATGTGTATGAACGTAGGACCAAAGTCCATACATGTGCTGAGATGCACTCGTTATGAGTGACTAGTTGGCCGGGATCCGGCGGAATAAGCGCCGTCTTAAATCACGAAGTGATTTACGCATATCATATATATTATTTTAATGTACCGAAGTACATATGATATTTCCATGCAGATATTCTGCGTCATCATACGATGAAAGAGTAATGGAACGGAGAAAAATTCCGTTGTGCTCATTACAAACAATACACCAGAACTAAAGCAGAACACACCGCCATGACACAACAGTGCACGATGTCATTCGTCTGCTAATTCCCGCCCTATACAAGAACCAATCAGATTCACTGATGCCGACTGATGGAGACTGCCACCACCTCTGCAAGCTAATGGGACAAGTGCGACACCGGTGGAGCATCAGTGACGTCATCGTTGAAATTCGGAACACTGTGATGCCATCGGATTGCTCAGCGCTGAGATTCGGAATACGCTCAAAGGTTCTTGAGCTCATTTCTCCACAGTGGAGGAGAGTGTAACTGCAACCATCCATTCCGCAAGGCTTACGAGAGGTGACTGTAAACAAAAACGTTTCATCAGATATGTTTCGATCGAATTACAGTAGATAAAAACATAAAGTACTTAATGAATTACGCAAATTCTTTGGTTTTTATTATTCTTTCTTACTTTATAACCACTTTAATTATAAATTTAACACCATGAAACTTATTTAACAGTCAAAAAAGTCTTGGATAGTAGAAGAGGAAGTTTTTTACCTTGTTACTAATGGCTCCTCTAGACGTATTGACATCATAGCGTATTCCCAGACTACCAAGAAAGGATATATAATTGATCCTACCATAAGGATAGAAACGGGGAGTAGCCAGCCGGAGGATGTCAATCAAGAAAAGATCAACATTTATCTGCCAACAGTTGATTACTTCAAAGCAAAATACCAGCTTGAAGACAGTGAGGTGATTGATCTTCTTATTGGAGCTCGTGGTGTGATTCCTAAGTTCTTTGAAAGCTTCAGGAAGACTTTTGAACTACCACAGACACTTACTGCTGACATCATAACTTCAGTTTTGAAACGCTCTTGCCAAATTCTGAATCATCATATTCACTCTGTTTAATTTGTTTTCTTCACTTTATAATTAATATATGTTTATTTTAAAATTTGTCAACAAAATTTATGTAAACATTTAATATTGTAAAATTCATGTAGGAGAGTATACTGAGTCCTTCTGGGCTACTTCCAATGGGAGGCAGTTAAAAAAAAAAGATTTCTCTGCTTTTTGCGTAATTACAAAATAGTAAAGAGTATACATGCTTATAAAACAAGACCATTTCTTTTAAAAATCCCTATACATTTCATATAAACTCAAAGCCACCGGCGTGGCTCAGTCGGTTAAGGCGCTTGCCTACCGGTCTGAAGTTGCGTTCGGACGCGGGTTCGATGCCCGCTTGGGCTGATTACCTGGTTGGATTTTTTCCGAGGTTTTCCCCAACTGTAATGTGAATGCAAGGTGATCAATGTCGAATCCTCGGCCTCATCTCGTCAAATATCATCTCGCTATCACATATCTCATCGACGCCAAATAATCTAGTATTTGATACAGCGTCGTTAAATAACCAACTAAAATAAAATAAATATAAACTCAAAATAACATTGTTGCGAATACACAATCTCCATTTAAGTTATCTTTGAAGAAATTAAAAATAAATTAATTTAGAAAAGAAATTAAGTTTACAGGAATGTTAAGCAATGTGTTGAGTGTTATGAATGTACAGTAATTTGATCGAAACGTATCTCATGAGACGTTTTTATTTACATTCTCCTCTCGCAAGTCTTGCGTAGTGGATGAGTGGAGTTTCACTCACCCCAACTGAGAAGCAATGACCTTAAGGAGCGTTGCATTACGTTAAATTTTGTATTCTCAAAACTATTGGACATATCAGAAAACTTGTTCGAATTGACTTGATCTATTACCTCTGTGAATTAATGTAATAGATTCCCTTTCACCCTGTATACATTTACCATCCAAAATCTAACCTGAAACTGTAAAATATTTATCCAGTTCTTCGGCTGTCCTGTAAAATTTAGTTGTGCTTGGTCACAACATTTTGCTGTTTCATGAGCGATATCTGAATATGAAATAAAATGTACTACAGTATTAGAGAAAGTACATATTGTAATTTATTTGAATTCGAGTATACACATTTAACGCAGTCATTGCTTTTCCTAAAATCCACCTCTCTTTTTTCCTATAGCTTTACTACGTAGCCTATCTGGTATGTGTTTAAATGTAGGACTGCAGTTATTCATCTATAAAATTTGAAGGAATTTCAAATGAAATTTACTTCACGTACTATTACAGTTTTTTGTAGTTACTAGACTAAATATCGATGCACATCACATCCACTGACATTTATTCACATGCTAGAGTAATATACAATTTGGAATTCAAGCTTTATTAGAATTGCTTTCTTTAAAGACACAAAAGATGCCATCAATTCTGTGGCCGGGAGGAAAAAGGTCTTAAGTCAATTTTTTGTGAAAATTATATTTTTATATATTCTGAAAGCGGAAAAAATTCCCTAAAATCTGATAAAACTGTTAGTCAAATAAGACTCCAGGCTGGATTTATAGAGCGTTACCAAATGTCCTAAGTACTTTTTGAATCGAGCACACACAGAATAAAGGATTTAAGAATATTTAATAGTTTATTCCTTACAAACATCACATGTTTACTTTCCATGCTTCCCTATTAAAAAGGTCTAACTTGTATTTTAGCTATTTTATCACATACTCATGCCCTTTCCTTTTAAAACTTTAAGCACCAGGTAAACAGTCCTATATTGTTTAAGACCTATTTTGCATTCCTAATAATTTACATTTCCCATTTATTTTGACATGAAAAAGATCTTATGTTTAAATAATCCCTTCTTCTCAGTTTGGGTTATAGTCTTAAAAAGGGCTTAAATGCGGCTATTTTTTGGAAATAATCAAGAAAATTGTTAAATGAGCAACATTACCTTTTTTAGAAGAAATATGATCAAATATTATCCAGGAAAAAGCTCTTAATTAAAAGAAATCTATAATTGACACTAATTTCAATCTTTCTTCTGCTCTCCTGAAAAGTATAAAATTTTTACTTAAGACCTTTTTCCTTCCGGGTACAGAATTTATTTCCGAACTGGACTCATTTATGGTACCGTTAAACATACATACTCGTGTCACTAAAGATCATTGCTTCCATTCCTGATGAGTCAGCCTATCAAATATATTTAGATTGTCTTTAAGAACTGGGCTTCTACGCGTGATTTTGTGCAAACATGTCAAGGACCTATTGCGATTTTTCCTGGAATCTCTCCATATTCTTCTGATGACTAGTCTTCTTGTATTGCATTGTATTGTATTGTATTTGTATTAACATTCCATGGTATTCATACATTGCTTTACAGCTAGAATATGGAACAAGTCAAAAAACTTAATACTATTATAAAGTCTTAATTTATAGTCACAGTCTAGATGAAATATATACAGACGAGATTTACAATATAGTCTACTAGTACAACACATAGTTTTAATATCAATTTCATGAAGCGTTATTGAATGTCATGAATTCACCTACAGAATAAGTACTTCTTTAATTTGGCCCTAAATAATCTTATGTTTTGAGTTTCATTTTTTATATCGATAGGGAGGCTATTAAAAATTTTTTACTCCCATACAACGCACTCCTTTTTGATAGCACGATAGACTTTTCGATGGAGTATGAAAGTCATTTTTGACGTGTATTTATGCTATGAACTGTTGAATTAGTTACAAAGTTTTCACGATTACATACGAGGAAGATTATTAGTGAAAAGATATACTGACAAGCCATGGGCATTATTTGTAGTTTTTTTAAATAGTCCTACACAATTCCCTAGATTTGGCACCTACTAATATTCTAATTACTCTTTTTTGTAATAGAAATATACTGTTACTATCTGTGGAATTTCCCATGAATATTATTCCAAAACTCATTACCGAGTGGAAGTATGCAAAGTATATTGTTTTTAAGGCATTGATATTTACTATCTTTTGCATAGATCTAATAGCAAAACCAGCTGAATTTCAAGTGATACATTTAGTATAGATTCCAAGCGTTTCCCTGGTTTTAGATAACTTTTCCGCTTCCTATGTCCTGTGTGTTGCCTACATTCTGGGAAGTCCGGAAACGTATTGATTACCTCTTGTATAACAGCCTATGTATAATTCACATGGACAATTTCTAATGGAGTTCACTTTTTCATTTTCATTTTATGGAGTTCTCTCTATTTCCTACTCGTAGAGGCGAAATTTTGCTCGTGATCTTCAATTACCTACGGAATTAAATTGTATAAACTCGCATTCATTTGAATGGAGAGCGCATTTATAAAGTGTTTTTGTTTTAAACAATTGAAAACGCTGTCGTGGCAACAAGCGAGTGCAGAGCTTTGCGAGCTGAGATTAAACAAACCAATTAGAGAAATTGCGCAAGCGTTGAGGATCACTAGCTTTCAGTTACTAATGAGTCAGGTGAACCCTATTGATCACATGTGGGCCGTCAAACTGAATCGCTAGTTCGACAATTACATCTTGGCGACCATGATATATTTTGTTATAGTTTCTGAGGAAGGAAGAAGTTTTAGAAGACTCTGATCCGTATGCTTGTCTATGCCTGTATATTACTTCATAAGGCTATCGCTTCAATTCCTTAAATGTAAACACTAAGTTCAGGAGTTCAGTACAAAGCATAAAATTTGGCTGGAAACAGGTCCCCTTAAAATTATAAAATTAAGATCATATCATCATCATCATTATCAACAACTCAAGGTTAAAATTATGCAATGAACTTGATAGTTTATTTCTGTATCTTAACCGAGAACATTCAAGTGTGTGTCTCCTTTATGTTTGTAAACGAAAAGCCATTGAACAATTGTGTAGTAGTCAATTATTCCAATAACTTGATATTTTTGTGAATAGCGTACTCCTGTTCATCAAACGAATTTCATTTTAGTTGTGAACTTAACTCATTCGATCTTCCTGGTATACCATACATTTCACAGAATAATTAATGTTTTGACGTGAATACGTCTTTATTCGAAGAGCAATTTATGAGAAAATCTAACTTTTTTTTAATGTAACATGAAGTTCAAGAAATATCCGCTAAATGCTTCACATGCCAAAACTTGCCCTTACTGCTATCTGTCGAGTGACGCTTTGTATAAATTCCAAGTGAAAAAGTGACGAGCGTTATAATAATAATAATAATAATAATAATAATAATAATAATAATAATAATAGTAATAATGGTTTTATTTAACCTGGCGGAGTCAAGGCCGTAAGGCCTTCTCTTACACTCAACCAGGATTAAAACTTGCTTACATAGTTGAACATACAACTGGAGGTAATGCAGTGGGAACAAAAGAATAACATCTTTCATAGTATAAAACGTTTATGTGTTGGAGATATCTCCTGATATGAAAATAAAAAATAATATAAATCCTTTATATTTTATCTATACAACAAAACCTCAGTTATATCCTTAATAACCAAAAATCAAATACGTACTATACAAAATATTAAACAATGAAACATATTTATAATTATGATAAAAATGACAATGAAATACAAAATAATAAAACAAAGACATATTCAAGCAATCATCAGATTCTGTTGCCACGTTTTTCTTGAAAGTAGCACATTAATGCTATTTGTTATTCCTACAGTACGATTATTTAGTCTTGACAGTCGCCGGAGATGTGCGCCTGGGTTAGGCGAGTCCATTTACTTACGCCAAGGGGTGTTTGGGTTATTCCTTCGCTTACCTTCGAAGAGATTGGATTTTCATGCGTGTGGTAGAGCGGTATGTTTCCAATACAATTAAGCTGTACTGCATTCCTTTACCGCCTGCTCGCCCTCATCTCTTCTCCGGAACTCTTCCCACTCCTCCTATTGCTTCCCCTCTTTCGCGTCGCTGAGCTGTCAGGACTAAATAATTGGTCTGTACTTAATATTACAATATTGTTAACCCCCTTAAATTTATATCAGTTAATTCGTGTCCAAATATTGAGTGGCTTACAAATCGTTAATTTCTCGCATAGTTTTATATATTTGAATGGCTTAAAAAGAATATTCCAAACAACTGAAACACATTTTAGAGAATATTAATATATAGTAGCACATTCTTAGTTTCATGAAAAAATTGTACATACTTAGTGTGAATATCATGTTATATTATTCTTCTAGTGATCGTAGATTTTATATTTATTAGATCTACATGTTAATGATGGAATTTTTTAAATTTGACTAGCATTCTATTAATGTTTAATATCCTGTTTAGTTCTATTTAAACTACAGACGTCAAAGTCAGCTGGTATAAAATATCGGAGAGAATAAAAAATTCGTGATTAGATTATACGTCACTACCATTCGACTATTTAAAATGTATGGCTTCTATTTTTTTTTTCAAACAAGTTTCCAGGAAGCTGAATTTGCCAGTCAGACAAAAAAAATTGATATGTATGAGTAAAAATACATTTCTCTTCCTCTACATCGTTATCGGTGGTACAGGGGTACCGAATAGACGAGGTTCATGTTCAAACCTATCCGAAGGTGATAAAATATTTAGCAGAACGTCCTCCCGGGAAGAGTAAAACTGAGAGTCCCGTTTCGTAGATTTACTGCAGACAAAAAGGATCTGCCCTAAAGCAGAGAGCAACATTTCTCAACCGCTTAATTTCGATTCTGCAAAGCCTCTACAATTGAAAGCATCGTTAAATAAAATATTGCCACTACTGTCTTTTCTCACGTGTTTAGATGTTCCGAGAAATGTGTTATATAAGAGGGCAAGTCAGAAAGTAAGGTTCTGAATTAGAAAACATATTTCAGGGAGATCACCTCACGGAAAAGAATGTGTGGCTGGTAGGCAGTTAGTCTCATCAGAAAGGCGATGTGCTGTGCGACCAAGCGTTCTGTCGTATCGCCGAAATACTGGACTACAAATCTTAAGTCATTCTTGACAATACCACAGCGCATGTAACATCAGACCTGCCAACCTAGAAGAATCGAAATGCGAGAGATGGGAATTTAGAAAGGGATATCGTTTTTAATTATGAATGTATTATTATTATTATTATTATTATTATTATTATTATTATTATTATTATTATTATTATTATTATTATTATTATTATTTATAGGGTTTTTATCGCAGTTTTAATACTGGTTGAATGTTAGAGAATACAGTATGGCCTTAACTCTGCCGGGTTAAATAAACCATTATTATATTATTATTATTAAATGAAAAATGACACCACAATTTTTACGTTACCTACAAGTTTTAAAGAATGTATTCCTCCCCTCAGATATTTATTATTATACCTACGTGGTCTACTCTTCTCGGCACTATCGACGTCTATGAGCCTGTTCGTACAGACAGATGAAATAACGGCAAAGATATTGGACGAAAAATTTTTGTCTTTATTATTATTATTATTATTATTATTATTATTATTATTATTATTATTATTATTATTTATTATTATTATTGGTTCATCGCTGTCGAATAACGGTTAACATGTCTGATCGTGTTCAAATCCTGGTTGGCTCAAGTTAACTGGTTGAGGTCTTTTCCGGAGTTTTCCTCAACCCATTAAGAACAAATGCTGGGGAACTTTCGGCGGTGGATAGGGATTCATTTCGCTGACATTATCACCTTCATCTCACTCGACGCTAAATAAACATCGCAGTTGATAAAGCATAGTAAAATAAACCAATTAAATCTATTATTATTATTATTATTATTATTATTATTATTATTATTATTATTATTATTATTATTATTATTATTATTAAGAGTGAGTGAAGAAAGAATGATGTTGAAGCTGATCAGAAAGAGAAAAAGGAATTAGTTACTGAGAAGAAACTGCCTACTGAAGGATGCACTAGAAGGAATGGTGAACGGGAGAAGAGTTCGAGGTAGAAGAAGATATCAGATGATAGACGATACTAAGATATATGGATCATATGCGGAGACAAAGAAGAATACAGAAAATAGGAAAGATTGGAGAATGCTGGGTTTGCAGTGAAAGACTTGTCACTTGGGCAGAATAGTATGTGGGTGTATTATTATTTATTATTGTTATTATTATTATTATTATTATTATTATTATTATTATTGTTCCATAATTATTGGACATAAGCGTTTAGTTAACTCCCTTAATAACAGTAATCTTTCAGTTGTTACCCTTAACAACACGCTAATCCCTTATTCAGTTGTCGTAAAAAAATCTTGGCTTCTTTTTTGATAATAATCTAAGTTGGAATTTTCAAGTTAAAGAAACGATAAAAAAAAATCTGTTCCTCCATTCACTGTTTGAGTCGCTTGAGAAACTTCTTGCCCCAGCAACTAAAACTTACCCTAGTACAAACCCTAGTAATGCCGCACTTCGATTATTGTGACGTTTTGTTAAGTGACCTAAGTTCTGAACTGTCAGTCAAGTTACAGCGAGCTCAGAATATGTGCGTCAGATACGTGTGCAACATCTGACGATATGATCACATATCACCTTCCTTCGCAAGTCTTTCGTGGCTCCGACTTAAAGAACGCAGAACTTTACACTCTTTGTCTTTACTCTTTCGAATTCTGCACACCTTAACACCAAATTACCTTTCTTCTCGTTTCTCTTATCTATACTCTAACCACGACGTAAATACCAGATCACTTATCTGTGGCACGCTAAGTATACCTCTTCATAGAACATCTTCTTATTCATCATCTTTTACAATATCCACCTCGCGTCAATGGAATTCCTTGTCACAAAGTATTAGGGGCTGCAAGACAACAAACATCTTTAAGAACAGCTTAAAAGATAACCTTATTAGCATTTCACTCCAATCATACTGATTTAAAATATCACTGACTACATTGTTACTTTTTTCTTTAGACATCATCCTGATTGTGCTGTATTTTCAAAATTTTCTCATAATAATCTCTTTCTATTATCTAATATTATTTGAAATATATTAACATTCTATGTATTTTAGTTTAATTCTGCTACACAGTTTATTTCAGTGTTTAATTAATAGTTCATAGTATTTTGTTGTTTAATTCGTAAATAACTCTTGTATACATGTAACTCTCATCTAAATCAAATTGTTGAATTCTTTGTAAGTTCATGCATATGTATATACACTTTTTGCTGGTTGAGTGGAAGAGAAGACCTTACGGCCTTAACTCTGCCAGCTAAAATAAATCATTATTATTATTATTATTATTATTATTATTATTATTATTATTATTATTATTATTATGACTTTACTCTCTTCGGTGATATCTGGTATTTGTTGACAACATTGAAGAGACGGGCAAATTAGTATTTTCTTACGTGCTCCTCACTGTAATTCTCTCCTTCCGCTATCCTCATTGCTATGTTTTGCGGGCTGTATTTCATGACGTCATCTTTTCCGACCACTGGTCTAAACCAAGCAAGCAACGCAGGGACGAATCTAATTTCAATTTATTACTTTTACTCGCACATTGCAACGCTTTTCTCAGAACGGAGTTCATTGTAAACATGTGAGAGATTTCAAAGACCATTCTTCTTCTTCTT
The DNA here is from genome assembly GCA_025594305.2 of Periplaneta americana. Classification (NCBI taxonomy): domain Eukaryota; kingdom Metazoa; phylum Arthropoda; class Insecta; order Blattodea; family Blattidae; genus Periplaneta; species Periplaneta americana. The sequence continues at coordinate 134,595,472 of JAJSOF020000013.1, read as the reverse complement.
CTTTTTCTTCTTCTTCTTCTTCTTCTTCTTCTTAAGGCACTACAACTTCATTGAAATTTTGGCCTTCTCAACGATCTCTTTCCATTTCTCTCTATCTTGGATAATTTTGGGTCAATTCTGAATCCTTAATAATTTTATATCTTCCAGTACGTCATCCCTCCACCTATTTTTTGATCTTCCTGTTGCTCTTGTCGTTAGAGGTTGCCGCTGGTAGATCTTATTTAAGAGTCTGTCATTTTTCATTCGGTTTACATGTCCAAATCATCCTAGTCTTTGAGCTTTAATAAAATTTATTACATTTTTATTTTTAATTGTCTTATTTAATTCCACGTTGGTTTGGATCCTCCATGTACCAACTTTTTCTTTGATTGGTCCCATTATCCTACGTAAAATTTTCCTTTCAAAAATCAAAAACTTTTGTTTTATTGTTTCCTTCAACACCCAGACTTCACATGCATATGTCATAATTGGTCTTATAATTGAAGAGTCCACTGCAAGAATGGAGTCACTTTTTTGTCGAAAATGAACTGTCAATGAACTGTCAATGCATAGCTTAAGACATATAGAATGTACATAGAGTTATATGGCATTAACACTGATAAGCATTGTTCAGTAATGATCGGAAAATCACAGTTAAGCTTTGAGCGCTAAGCATTTCAAACTTTCAATCGCTTCTCCTGCAAAATGTATTCCAAATGACATCCATCATTCTTGCAGTGGACTCTTCAATTGTTTTATATAGTTTGAATTTTGCTGACTTAAATATTAGTTTACTTTTGGACAACATTTTGTTCGCAAAATATGCTTTATTGCCTAAAGCAATTCTGTCATTTATTTCTTCTTCTATACTATTATTTTGGTTTATAATGGAACCTAAATATTTAAACGAATTTACTCCTTCATAACTAATATTTTCTATTTTAAAATCTTTTGTTGCTCTATTTTTTTGTGTTATTGTTTAAATATTTAGTTTCAGCATTATTAACTATCAATCCATATTTGCCTGATTCAAAGACCATTCAGAGATCAAAAGCTGCCCTTGGAGTGAAAATGACAGTAGTCACAGAATTGCTGTACGCCAAGAAAACCTGTGATGGGAAAAGTTTTTTCCGTCCCTGAAGTTTAGCAATTGACGTTAATTGAAGAATATCTATACCAACACTTCGACGAATTATGACCATAAAAAGCGATTGGTTATCGCACATTCTGGTCGTTCCATGGTAATTGAAATTTTACAATATCTGAACACGAAACAAAGTCCAGCGATCAGTGGAGATGATAACATTAATGTATCACGTCTGACTGCGCGCTGAAATCAATAGTCTGTAATGCTACCGCTTATAGTTAACCATACAGCTCTTTTGTACACGAGCAAAAAATAATTGGCGTACGGTTAGGCACGCGGCCAAAGCGGTGGTTCACCACACCGGAGACCCGGGATCAAATACCGGCGACAATAAACAGAAATTGTATCGGTTCAAGGTTATGGCTAAAATTCACTAAATTGGACAAAATGAGGTACGTTTAACAGATATTTTAAATTATGAACTTGTTTAGTTTATTTTTTCTGTACATTATTGTTAATGTGTAGATCAGTATTACATAAGCGGAAAGGCATGGAGGGCGTTACACTTTGTGATGAGGGTACTAAGGAAAGGCTCTGATAAATCCAAAGAGATTGCATATAAATCACTAGTTCGCCCAGTAATGGAATATGGTGCTACGTGTTGGGATCCTTACAGATTATAACATATTAAGACACTGGAAAAGATTCAAAAACGGGCTCTTAAGTGTTGTCGTAATAATTCACCATTAAAATGGGACACACTCACGAACCGGGGAACGCGAATTCGATTATGCGCAATGTTCAAAACATACAGAGGTGAGCCTGCCTGGAGAGAAATAAAAAATAGGTTGCAGCCGCCAAATTACTCTTCAAGGAACGACCACTCGTATAAATTGAGGGAAAAAAGACAGAGGACGGACACTGGAAAGTTTTCTTTTCTCAATCGTACTATCAGGGACTGGAATGCTTTACCTGCAGACTTATTAAAGGCTTTACCAATAACCAAAAATGTATTTAAAAATAGGCTTAAGGACTTTACTAATAGACGGTAGGATATTATACACACTACTTAAAGGGTGTAATTGATATCTTGTTATTTGAAGTGTTCTATCAGTGAGGAAGTGTGTTGTGTCAGTGAAGTGTGTAGTGTCAGTGAAGTCTATTGTGTAAGTGAAGTGTGTTGGTGTCAGTAAAGTGGCTGTGCAAAATATTTGAACAGTGAAATGGTTAGAAGTGTTAGTGAAATCAGGTAGAATCAGTGCAGTGAGTGAGTTGACAGCGATATAAGTGTAGTGCTGAAAGGTACTTGTGCAGGTATGAACCTGTCACACTCGTGGCCCTTAGTTCGAACTTAGGTTGGTCTCAAAATAATTTATTTCAGAGTTACAAGACAAAATTTAATGTTACAAAAATTGCTCCAAGTAGCTTCCTTCTGCTTCGATGTGTCCCCTAAACCTGCGTTACATGCTCTGGCGTACTCTGTTGAAAATTCCTGCAGTGTTTCGTATTTCGTGAAATCCAGTTTGGATACACTCTCAGAATAACAACATTAAGTACAGGAGTCGCATAAACCAGGGACTTTAATGTCCCCAGACGAAGAAATCCATTGGATTCAAATCAAGCGATCGAGCAGGCCATGCAATGAATCCCCTTCGACCAATACATCTTTGGGGAAATCGATCATTAAAAAATTACGAACTATCAGACTGAAATGAGCTGGAGCAGCATCGTGTTAAAACACATTCGTTGGATGACGTCCAGAAGCACATCATCAATTAAATGATGCAAATCATTTCGTTCTGTTCACTCACAGAATACATTTTCTTCTGATTTCTTTGCTCTACAAATCACAAACAAACCAAAAACCACCAAGCAATTAGCGGTCAATGAAGGGACAAATCCTTTAATAACACCGTAACGAATGGTTTTCAGACCCATGTTCTTATTAACTTTTTTAATTGCTTTGATGTTAAGAACACGTCCCCGAAGTATTTGACACCAATTTAGATACACCCTGTATAGGAATTGCTTTCATAAAGTATTCAAAGTAACGGCTAGTAGGAACAGAAAAATAAAATTTACCGTTGTGCAATGAAAGGGCACTCAAGAAGACACTCAACATTTTGGAGGGAAAAACTGAACTTCATTACCTGAACCTCCGATAAAAGAAAATGGAGGGCTATAATGCTATCCCACAAAGAAGTATAATTGCACTCTCTGGCAAAAAGTAGGCGTTTTACGTGTTGTGATACCACTTCAAGTGATTTAAGTTCTAAGTCCAGTCCTTCAGTGCATCCTGAATAGCTTAGAAATATGGACGAGGAGGCGTGTGAAAGCATTAGTATGGTTTACCCACTTCGTTTATTTTTTCAGGCACAATGTCACGGCATATGGGGTTTAAATTCTGTTTATCTTGTGTGTTTACCTTGTGTGGCTGGGAGTCATGCAGATAGTGCCTGTGCCACGTGTAACTCACGTCTGAACTTTGAGTAGCCACGGGCAGTAGAGCCACACACGTGTAATTTACAGCAGCGTTCCTTTGTACTCAGTAGCATTTTCCATTGTTATGGCATCAGCAGTACTAGTATCTTCAAATAGTGGTTCAATGTTATGCTCAACAGACCAACAGAACAATTCTAAATTAATTGCCGAGACAGAAAGAGATAATAATGGTAATGCTGAAAATTAAGTAAAAATAAGTGAATGAATGAATAAATAAATAAATAGATAAATAAATAAAGTAAATAAATAAATGAGTGAATAAATGAATGAATAAGAAAGTAAGGAAAGAAATAAACAAATCGACGAACGAAAGAAAAAACATACCAAAATAAATAAATAAATAAATAAATAAATAAATAAATAAATAAACAAATAAATAAACAAATAAATAACTAAATAAATAAATGAGTGAATAAATGAATGAATAAGAAAGTAAGTAAATAAATAAACAAATCGACGAACGAAAGAAAAAACATAGAAAAATAAATAAATAAATATAAATAAATAAATAAATAAGTAAATACATAAATGAATACGAAAGTAAGTAAATAAATAAACAAATCGACGAACGAAAGAAAAAACATACAAAAATAAATAAATAAATGAGAGAATAAATGAATGAATAAGAAAGTAAATAAATAAATAAACAACAAACAATGGAAATGATGTAGGGAAAAGGGAGTAAAGAATATAATTTGAACTGGTAATGAAAATTAAGGGAAAACGGTTGAACGGATTTTAATGAACGACCCCTCATTTTGAAGCATGGCATCCAAGGATATGCGAAAAATTGTAGTTTTTCAGTGAAATGTCAGTTGTATTACATAATTTACCTATTTCCCAAAAACCATCTGACGTCAGTTTTGAGAACTAATGATTTTCAGAAGAAGAAAAAAAAACATTCTAAAATGAACACGAAGGCCAGGACCTATAAGACTGCCAAGATACTTACAACTCAGATTCTCTGACATCATAATGCCAATAGGTCGATCTTATTTAAATCAGTCCCTAATAGTTAATGACAGTTCTGTAACACATACTACAAGCGATATAATTATCCATTGGATGACTGCAATAGTCTAGAACAGTTCTTCAGCTGTTTGGTATGAGCCACAGTGTATGCAGTGAAAGGGTGATTTGTAATTTTTATATTACAAAAAGAAAAATATATAGCCTATAACTGTTTCCCGATGAGTACATTTATTAACGAACCCTTACTATAGTATGACTGAAGTTCTTTACCATTTTTTGCGCTTAGATTTCATAGAAATAATTTTATTATTTCGTATCATAATACTCGATTTCATTATCTTTCAAGCCCATTTAGAAATACGTTTATATGACTTATATTATTCTCCTGTAACTTCATCTCTCTTAGTCCCAAATAGTTTCCTAAAAACCTTATTCTCAAACACCCTTAATCTCTCTTCCTCTCTCAAAGTGAGAGTCCAAGTTTCATAACCATACAGAAAAACCGGTAATGTTACTGTTTTATAAATTCTAACTTTCAGTTTTTTTGAGAACAGGCTCGATGACTAAAGGTTCTCAACCGAATAATAACAGGCATTTCCCATATTTATTCTGTGTTTAATTTCCTCCCGCCTGTCATCCTAGATCATACTCGTATATACCCAGATTGCTCGGCGTTATAGGTTTTGACGGTAACAACTTTTGTCAGGTTTACTATGTTGCCATCTAGTTGTTACATAAGGAGTCACGTCATAACTCCCATTTGAATTGCATTAGTGACTGTATTACCATCTCGTGTTCGTTTACGGCGGACGGGTGGCGATCCTGGTGGTTGTCCTCTCCAAAGTGCAACCGATTTTAACATAGGAACGAGAAATCTATATGTGATCTGGGGTATCATTTATATTTTTTATAGTGCTCCAAGATATTTGAATTTTTCTACCTCTTCAAAGGATAATTTTCCAATTTTTATATTCCATTTCGTACAATATTCTGATCACGAGACATAAACATATACTTTGTCATAATTTACATATTTTAAAAAGTACGTTTTTTGGAAGAAAACTATACAAAATATAGCAAAATAATATTTGACTTCTTTAATGCTCTTTACGAAAGAAATTATCCACCATAATTAATAACATTATTTACGGCTCACTCTGTGTATATATTATATGAATCGGGGATTGGAGAAACAACACATGTCAACACACCACACATAGTGACATGAGCTGTTTCTACAATCCCCGATTCGTGTGTGTGTGTGTGTGTGTGTGTGTGCGTGCATGCGTGAGTGTTTTTATAGATTATTTATAACACTTGATCTATAAACAGATAAAAAACCAACAGACAAACAAACAAACAAACACAACGGAGTCATACACAAGAAATTCATACACATGTAAGCCTAAGCTCTCACGAAACCGATGGCTTCCGTAAGTCCCTTACGGTCTTACTAATAAAAACTCTATATACAGACGTTTAACTTATACAATGAGTAGCTCGCTTATAAGTCGTGTGTAAATTCCTTACTAATAATCACTACATACGTCGTGTATAACAGTATGACTGTTACACAGCTACGTCATAGTTTCGTCATTACTTCGCTACGAAAGGTAATAGAATATCTCATGTTCTCTATTGCATCCGGTAGAGCGCTGTAGTGTGGCGTGTTAAATATCGATAGTACAACTGGCTCTAATCGATTACCACACTACATTTTGGTCAAAGAGTACAAGCTACAGCAATATTATTATAATAATTCTGTGATCTTTGGTTTGTTCTTCTGTGGTTACAAGTAACCATCATCATAAAATGACAGTCGATACGAACAGTTGTTAGAGGGGCGGCCATTTTTTCGCCATATACAACGCTTAAACAAGGGGTTTCTTGTATATAACTACTGCAAATCAATTCCCATTGTATAGTTACAGCCTGTTTATACGTCCATAGCTTATTCACGGTTTATTAGTAACGTTTTCCGTCTCAACTCTGCATAAGACCTATACACGGTTTATTAGTAAGACTGTTAGTGTATTTTTATGTCTAAGATTATTTATACACCTGCTTTCAGGCAGTACATCTCTCTTGACTATGTAGGTCAGAGGAAGAACAATAATTGTTTGTAAACATCTAAAGTCTGATGAGTGTAATATGTTTCTAGTTAGGGTGTACGGTGTGTAATAGAGGGAGAAAGGAACTGACTACTCTACCCCATTATCTCCTGGTTTAGTTGCCTCGTCAGTGGCACTTTATTGGTGTGACTTATGAGGTTCCAAGCTGTCTACAGACACTTGACTAAACAACAACAGTCATTTGCTTCACTCTTTTCACTTTCACCAAACTCACTGCACTGACACTATAACACATTTCACTATCACTTCAAAAGCTTTTCATTGCTACTATAACATTACCATGTGTTTGTAGTAACAGGCGTTGAATCTCTCAATTTTCCCGGCGGTTCCGCTCGGCCATCGAATCCGTTCCGCCCCGGCTCGGCCCGGCTTTGTCGCATTGCGTACATTTCTCACCCTGAGCTTCTGAGGGCGCATATGAGGGTGCCGAAAGGGCGCATCGTAATCCTTCCTGTATTTACATTTTACGTTGCGATGGTCACATTTAGAGGATGAGTATCGACACCAAAAAGAACCCCTATCCAGGATTCAGGGTGGAGAGACGGGGGTGGGTCCATTTCCAGCGAGGACCGCGGAAAATCAATCCTGGAAAGGAAGTGGCTGCTTCGTGCGACCTCCGCCCGCAACAAATTTCAGAATTCAATTCCATGCACATTTTGAAACCGGGCCTCTCCCGCAATGACCACACCCCCTGCATCTTGGCTGAACAAAGGGAGGAGTCAACGAAGACTGAATTATGATACCGCTATGCATGTTGCCAGTAGACGAAACAACTTCAGGTTAAGAAATTTAGCGTCACTTATCTATATAAAATATTCGGAATATGTATGATAAGAACTTTCTTGTGTTAAATATTAACGTACCTTGTTAATATGTTTCGACCTATTTTCGGTCATCTTCGAAACTGGTCTTTGTTGGTCTTGGTGCCTCTAGTTTCCTGTGTGGGTGTGTTCGTAGTGTAGAGTCAAAGAGAGTATGTGTTTTGAAATTGAGTTGTGTGTTGAGAATATCGTTGGGGTGTGTTTTTATGTGTCTGTATATTTCATATTGTTCTAGTGTGTTGAGTTTCTGGCTTTTTGGTTGGATGTGGACACAACACAAACAAATACAACCACACAGGCGTATACAAACTCAAATGTAACACCTGCAACAACTTCTACATAGGACAGACAGGCAGATCATTTCAAACACGTTACAAAGAACACATCACAGCCATAACAAAATTACAAAACACCTCCACGTATGCAGAACACATCACAAATGCCAACCACACCTACAGAGACATCAACACAGATATGGAAATACTCCACATCCAACCAAAAAGCCAGAAACTAAACATACTAGAACAATATGAAATATACAGACACACAAAAACACACCCGAATGAAATTCTCAACACACAACTCAATTTCAGAACACACACACTCTTTGACTCCACATTACACTAAACAAACATACCCTCACAGGAAACAAAACAAGAGGCGCCAAGACCAGCAATAACCAGTTTTGAATAAGACCTATAACAGGTCGAAACATGTAAACCAGGTACGATATAATTTAACACGAGAAAGTCATATAATACATATTCCTAAGTGATACAGTGTTAAAAGTTGTGTAATCAAGATGTATAAAATATTCATTGACTTAGTATCGTGAAGCTTTCTAAAACAAAACTTATCTTTTCAAATTGTTACGTAAACGTCGAAACAGGCATCGAGGAAATTCCTATCATTGCGTGCGATGTCTATGCAAGAAATATGGTAATATAATAAGAATAAATATATACAATTTGCTGTGTGAATTGAACGGAATAAAGTAATCTGTCAATATAGGTCAATTCTATAGTAGTAATAATAATAATAATAATAATAATAATAATAATATATTTAAAACTCTTCCAATAGATATAACGTAATCTAACGACAATACAACCACTCCGTTTGAGAGACGGTTTGCCGCGTGTTGCACGGTTTTCGTGCCGGTCGCACTGCACGCGTTCGACCCTACATTATGTAAGTATAGACTCTTCTTGTGTATAGGAAACAACTCGTTCACATAGTTGGAGTCGAATTTATGTTACAAAAATCCTTTCATTTTTTTCTATTAGCGCAGTTCGAATATAGACGTCACATATGAAAAAACCATGGCTAACGAGAAACACACGTGGTTATCATGGTCTAGTCATGGCCATGTTGACAATCGCCTAATATAAATGCATGTTCAAAGTTCCAAAAAACAAAGGAATTTCTACATCAAACTTATGTTAAACTAGCCGTACCCGTGCGCCCCGCTGCACCCGTTAGAAATAAATATAAAGTAATTACATAATTAAAATAGGACATTTGATCCAGGGAACATTCGTGTTTGATAGAAGGATAAATCGTTTAATATGTTACTTAATTTAAATTGTATTTAAAATATTAAAATGCGATCATTTTGATCCAGAGACCTCTCATTTGGTGCAATGACAATTCCTTTAACATGTTTCTTATTTGTTATTACCAATTATTTTTGGAAAAGCGAAAATTAACAGAAAAATTGTTGCTACAGATTTATTATTATGTTTATATTATATTATATTATGAAAAAGTGTGTTGATAACGGATGTACTCGAATTAGAAAGTTTTTAATTTGTTGTGAGAGCTCTTGAATCTCAGGAGGAACAACTTTTACAACAGCGCAACATAATCTGCTTGGCTCATTACCCAATTTTTTTGCATTGCATTTATTGCATATGTATTTTATGTATTTTAACACGATTCAATTGAGCATAGTTAAAATTTGAATTATAAAATAATGGATTGCTAAGCTAACGTACTATTACTGCATACTAAATCAATACACTCTCGTTGTTCGTTAATTCTCTGAGATAAAAATGAATATGTTCATAAACATTATTATAAGAAATACAGGAAATGAATATACAGAATAACCTATCAAGTTTTCTGTGCATAAGAAGCTATTTTAATCTTACCTGTCCTCAATTCACTCACAAGTTACTGTAATAACATTATAGCATTATGTCCATCCAGAGAAACTACACTTTCCAATGATGAAATAATAATTAATTATACAAATCAGTTAATTTAGCTTCCGATATTACTTCATACAAACACAGAAACATTCTCTGTAGGCCATGTCTCTTAGCTTTCGATTGATGTGTCCAAGGCCCCTTATAGACGAAGTCATTTGTTTTTTATTTCAATACACCGCCTTAGATGGCAGTTATTTTAATTTTAAAACTCATTTATCTCATTAAATATCAGTCCTATCAAAATTTTGTAAGGAATAAAACTTATCGCAAATTATTTTTAAAGAAACTTGTGTTATGTAACATATTTCAGAAAAATCAATAATAAGCGAGATATTTCGATTAATTTAATTCAGGCCCCCTTATAACCCCCCTTTTAAATAACGTATTTTGAATGCGATATAGCCTATAATCTAAGTTACAACGAACGTAATTTATATTCCAATTTTCATCGAAATCGGTTCAGCCATTATCGCGTGAAAAGGTAACAAACATACATACAGACAGATATACAAACAAACGTTTCAAAAAAGCGATTTTCGGTTTCAGGGTGGTTAATTATATATGTTAGGACCAATTATTTTTGGAAAACCGAAAATTACCAGAAAAATGTCGGCTACAGATTTATTATTAGTATAGATGTGCGTTTACTTATAAACTTGTTCAATGTTGGCCATGTTATGACTAAGAATGTGACGTCACGCAGTAGCCTGTCTTTCTCGTTAGCCACGTGAAAAAACATAATTGTTAACTTTTTATCCAGATTAATTAAAACGAATTATAAATGTCAAAGAGGTAGAATAAAAAACTTATAAATACGGGTTGCTAGGTGGCGAAAAAAATTAAACGATTGTGGCAGGCACTTAACAGAAGTGTGTGACTTGTTATTTTCCAAACTTTTAATTAGGTACTTGGTAACAATGTAATTTTCTACTATATTTTATGTAATTCCTAAGTATCTTCTTTTGTGTTATTTTGTAATCTATCACATAATTTTGTATTTCATGTATATTTCATGTATATTATTGAAACCTGTTGAGTAGAAGAGAAGGCCTTATGGCCTTAACTCTGCCAGGCAAAATAAAACTACTACTACTACTACTACTACTACTACTACTACTACTACTACTACTACTACTACTACTACTACTACTACTACTACCATTCTAGTCTGTAGTAATCTGCTTCCAAACAACCTCCTCATGCATAGTGACCTTAGGAGCGCTTTAGCGGTAGTATTCCAAACTTTAGAACATCCTCTTCTAAATGAACTGCCATTATACAAGGAGCTCACTCAATTGAGTGACTTGGTGGCCGGGATTCCACAGTAATAATAATGCACTGTTTGGCGAAGAATCTACGTAATAATTAATTTTTGGTCCTACAGAACATATGTTACGGTAAAAATGATATTAAAGGAGAAAAATTTTTCTCTTCTAATAATCATTGTTACCATAACAGAATATTCTGTAGGACCAAAAATTAATCTTTACATAAATATTCTGTTTTAGTCGGGGTTCAAACCAGTGACATTCTACGCAGCGTCAAACATACGCATTGGTTGTGTAATGATAAACTATTGTGAAACACTACCAGGTGACAGAGACAAATCGAAATAACGTTGAAGACTGGACTGTACGTTTTAGTCGACTGAGCTGAAATCGATAAATCGATTTGGCCTGGAGTCGACACGTCAAAAAGCTGTGGTGGGGGTCAGGAGTGGTGCTACTGTATTAATAATTTGATCACGTGACCTTTGGAAGTCCCTATTACAGTTTCGAGCTGTGTGAGGCTATTTAAAATGATTCTATTGTCTCCCGGACCTCCTCAGAGACTAGAACAGTGAAAGTAAATGAACAAAGGAGCGCAGGTAACTCTGCATCGCTTGGAAAAGTTTCTGCGCCTGATCTAGGACTGTTTTATGCACCACACATTTCAACTTTCACTTCGCTCCGCTTACAGACCCGTGGGACCTGAATTCGTTTCCAGACTGCGTGTGTAGGTTGGGTTGGGATAATTTGGGTATAGAAAAAGCGTTTTTAAGTTTAGAGACCCATAGTTTCTCACTATGATAAAATTTTGCAGTCTGTTTTCTATAGCCTATATGTTAGCACTGTGACCTTCTAGAACGTTTTTTCTTTGCATTTTCAAGTACGAGTATGTTGGTCTATTCTTATCATAATAATCCTACTTACTTACTTACAAATGGCTTTTAAGGAACCCGGAGGTTCATTGCCGCCCTCACATAAGTCCGCTATCGGTCCCTATCCTGTGCAAGATTAATCCCGTCTCTATTATCATATCCCACCTCCCTCAAATCCATTTAATATTATCCTCCCATCTACGTCTCGTCCTTCCTAAAAGTCTTTTTCCCTCCGGTCTCCCAACTAACATTTTATATGCATTTCTGGATTCGTCCATACGTGCTACATGCCCTGCCCATCTCAAACGTCTGGATTTAATGTTCCTAATTATGTCAGGTGAAGAATACAATGCGTGCAGTTCTGTGTTGTGTAACTTTCTCTAACTCCTGTAACTTCATCCCTCTTAGCCCCAAATATTTTCTTAAGAACCTTATTCTCAAATACACTTAATGTCTGTTCCTTTCTCAAAGTTAGAGTCCAAGTTTTACAACCATACAGAGCAACCGGTAATATAACTGTTTTATAAATTCCAACTTTCAAATTTTTTGACAGCAGACTAGATGACAAAAGCTTCTCAACCGAATAATAACAGGCATTTCCCATATTTATTCTTCGTTTAATTTCCTCCCAATAATAATCCTAGGTTTAACTATACTCAATTTATCCCATGGCTGGAAAAATTTGGGTTTAATGTGTATTATTAAAGTAAAACATGCTTTAAATTCTTATAAAATCAAATTAATCCAACCAAAGATTAATGTTGTGTGTTCTAGAACGGATTAAATTTCTCACATTTAAAGAACGGAACTATAATTTGTCTTAATAATTTATTATCATAATACACTTGCTTGCTTAATTATTTAGTTACTTACTTCTTTACGGCTTTAAAGGAACCCGGAGGTTCTTTGCCGCCCTCGGTCCCTATCCTGATTTTATGTTGTCGTGCCAGAGAATCAGTCCCATTCCGAGGCTTATTTTGAGGTTTCGTAACAAGCTGTTTTTATGGTGATGGGTTGTTAGCTGTTCCCCCAACCCCCCAAGATGGAGGACGACCCCTTATCGGCTGTCCACGACTGCTTATTCAATATATTCGCAGCTACCCTCCATATCTGGAGACCGTCTCTTCCATCCGCAACCTGAGGACGTGCTATCCAGTGGTATCATAGTACACTGCGCTCTGAAATTGAGTGGGAATTAAATCAATGGCTTTCTCAAAAGACGCTATGAAATATTTTATATGAAACAATTTTTATCTCGAAAATTAAACAAAAAGGAGCTAAATTATATTAAACCTTTTTTGTTTGGAATATCTCAAGGAATAACTTCCTGAAAATAATGACGTTACTTACAGTTTATCCAATATATAAAATGCAATGCGATGCTATGTAGCATAAAATACGCACTGAAACTATAAAATATGGACGTAATATGCAAGATAAACTTTTAAATATGCTTTATTAAATCTAAAATCTTAAAAATATATATGCATGATGCTTTAATTTATTCCTGAAAAGGCCAAAACATGCAAATACGCACTGGGAATGTATACTTATTTCAACTCACTAAGCCATTAAACGGATATTTACAAAGTTGAGAAGTGTAGCAAGTTTATATATGAGAAATATGCATTTGCGCGGAAATTCTGTCTTTACACTTCATTATTCTTGCATAATACATCCTTTAAACATTCATCTGTCATTATGACGTTATGAAATTCTAATCTTATTTATTTTATAGTACCAAAGCTCGTTTTTTCTATTCCTATTGCATATTACCGTACATATTATATAAATACATTTCATGTTGTACAATTTCGTATGTAGGTCCTTCTGCTAACTTATACTCTATTGGATCTCTTGTCATAACCAGGTATTTTCTTTTTTTAAATGATATTTCCGTATTGTATTTTTAGCTGTGGTTTTAAATGTTTTAAGTGTTCTTTAAAGGTTATTTGTGGTATCAATACCGTATCGCCTGCATAACAGATTATTGTAACCTTTATATGATATTTTAAATCCCCTATTTTCTCATTCTATCTCTTCTGTTACTATATCCAACACCAAGCTAAACAGAATAGGGATTATAACATTTTCTCTTCGTAATCGGGCCTACGTCAGGCGTAGGAATTCATACTGATAGAATTTTATTCACATTTCTTTGTATCTTATTCCTATTACTTTCCTTCAGTTGCTTATTATTTTAAATATGTTATCGTTTAATAAGTGTTTTTATATCTTGGAGTTTTACTCTTATCAGATGCTTTAGATAGATCAACAAATCACAAAATCAGAATAACTATTACTCATTTTCTGATGTGTTAGAGATCCCGCAAAGAAATATTTTTTCGTAATAGTTGCTGAAAATGCTTCCTTTTCGAGATGTAACGATATGAAATAAATGGTAATTTCATTGAATGTGAAAAGTATAAAAAATAACTAGCCACTATCTCGAAGGCTTTTGACCTAGACTTGAAAATGTTGTATGATAAGGAATATGATATTGAGAATATTTCTCCGCATAAATTCGCCTTATCTAATAAAATTAGCATTGCCATGAGTTGCTCCATATGCTATATGGATATCTGCTAATTCAACATTTGTAAACTATGAATTTTTAATGATTGGAATTTGATAAACAGATCTGACAAGTTATTTCGTTACACAAAATGAAAACAAATCTACTTCAATTGGTTCTATAATAATGAGATATTAAAGACATTTATGGACGATAATAGTCAAGGAAGAGATTTGACTTATACCTTATTACCTCGATACGGAGGCATTTTCGAACACTAATTTATTAAGAAAAAATGTTTGATTATGTAACTCCTATCACACCAGAAAATTAGGAATGGCTATTCTGAAACACCCTGTAGATGGGTGTAGGAAAACTATTGATTTCTCGAGTTTTGTGACGAGTATTGCGTCTGTGGTTGACGTCTTTCTCCTAAGTCCTTGTTGTTCTTTACTTACCGGAAACTTTTCCTCTTTTTTTCTCCCAGTTAAATTGTAAATAACTTTAATACCGGTAACTTTAATGTTGAATATCCATAGACAATAATAATGCCAAGGAATTGTTTTGACTTTTACAATGTCACCTTGATACGGAAGCATTTTCGAACACTACTTTATTAAGAAAGAATGTTTGATTATATCACACCAGAAAATTAGAAACATCCTGTAGATGGATGTAGGAAAACCTATTGATTTCTCGAGTTTTGTGACGAGTATTGCGTTTGTGGTTGACTTCTTTCTCCTAAGTCCTTGTTGTTCTTTACTTACTGGAAACTTTTCTTCTTTCTTTTTCCCAGTTAAATTGTAAATAACTTCAATGCTGAATTTAACAGTGCTTTGCCTCTATAATTCTGTGGCTTCATTTTACCACCATTCTTTGAAATTGGGATTGTAATGTTCTGTTTTAATTCTCCGGGTGTGAGAGATGTATCTGGTATCTCTGAAACAAAGTATGGGATTCTTAAACCAATGGTTGGCCGCTGTATTTAATTATCTCGTTTGCAAGTTAATCATCTCCCGGTGTTTTCCTGCGCTTCGTTATAAAATTAAAAGCACCACACCCAGCCACCTATCTTCACAGAGATACCAGAAGAACTAATGTCATCAATCACACCTAATAAGAATGAGTAATGAATATTCAAATTAAAAATTAACCAAAATAATTAATACTGAAGTTATAAATTGAAAAGATACTAAATGTGTTTTCAGTATTATAGTAGAAGAAAATACAACGCATTTTCTTTCTCGATTAAAAAAATTAATGTAGTTTGTAAGTGAACGTATAGGACATAAAATTATAAATTTTTAATATTTAAATTACGTACAGGGTGAGTCAAGAGAAAAGGTACATGGTTTGAAGCTTGATATTATTGGTGATTCTGAACAACAAAAAAAAATATGAACTTTTAAGGTTGTTACCTCAACTCGATTTAAAGTAAGCACAAACAAGTTGAGCTTTCAATGTAAAAAAAATATAAAAGAAACAGCTGATTTGCGGTTGTGAATCTACAGATAAATTATTTTGTTTCCCGTGCTTGCTATTTGCTAAGGGTAAATATACGAGCTGAAAATGCACTGATGTGTCATATTTAAGTCATTTGTCACAGAAAATTAAGAAGTATGAGGAATCTACTGCTCATAAGAATGCTTGTCTATATTTATCAGTCCTTGGAAGAACAGCAATTGGGCAACAGCTTAGCTCAGCTTTCAGGCAGAATATTGAAAGACAGAATGATAACATAAGCAAAATCGCTGTGTTCTTTCAAAGATAATTGATCATCATCATCACCATCATCATTATGATCATTATCATCATCAGATTCATTTTAAGACAGAACTGTAGTATTTTTATTAGGTATTGTTTAAATTCTTGGAAAACTATGTAATTTCATAAAAGTAGTGAACCCCTCGTCATTTTAGGCACGGATTGCCACTGAGACAAAAACAAAATAATATTCATGTACCCGTTCCTTATGCAGAGCCAAGAAAAACATCTTCACTTTAGGGGAGAGGATGGTATTTTTTTTAACTTTTTTCCTATTTGGTGTAAAATATTAATGTTTTGTATGTAGAGAGCTCATAGCTGTGGCAACTCAACCAAATAAAAATATTTTGAAAAAAAATTATTTGGGGGCCCAAATTTAAAAAATATATATACCCAATGCAGGATTGTACTAAAACCGATATATCTAAACCGTTTTTAAAGATAGATTCAAACAGTTTTTTGCAATGTATTTGCAAACGCATGTTCTACAAACTGTCTGTAACAGAATTTTTATATTAGTCCCTACGTTTGTAAAATAAACATTTAAAATTTAATAACAATTTTCTGATTTCCTTTCTTGCAAACTAACGGACGTATTTTTAAAATGAAATCAATTAACAAAATTCTGTTACAAATAAAAGTTTCCTAATAGTCTAAAGAATGTGTATTCTAAATTTCATGCATGTATCTTTAATAGTTCAGAAATTATGTCCATTTTTGTCTCGCAATGTAGCAAAAAAAAATGAAGTTACTGGAAATCGATAAAAGCGGGCGTGTGATTTAAAAATCCATAGCGCAGGAAGTTTAAAAATGACGTCTCAACATCCGATAAGGGCACAAATACCCACAAAATGTTATGCAATGCATTCCACACATATCAAAGGGTATTTTAAAGAAAAAAAAATTGAAAATTTAATTTACCGGAAACAACAATAAAAGTGGGCGAGTGATTTAAAAATCCATAACGCAGGAAGTTTAAAAATGGCGACTGAACATCCGATAAGGGCACAAATACCCACAAAATGTTATGCTATGCATTCCACACATATCACAGAGTATTTTAAAGATTTTTTTTAATTTACTCTTTTTTCACCAAAAAATACCATCCTCTCCCCTTCAGCCATTGAGACAGAATAAATTAAATTTAAACTACTAAAAAAGTAATTCACAACTAGAATACAATAGTTCCATTCTTAACAGTTTGGTGGAGTTAGTTTCAGTTACAACAAGGTTGCATACTGAGAATTCTGTTTCCAAGTGCTGTCGTTGCAAGCGCTGATTATTCAACGAATCATTCAGTGTCTCTCAGTCCACAGCTTTCTCCTATTCACCAAGTCACACAACACCTCTAAGCTGATATATCAGTGGGCCGTGGGATACTCGATCTACGTTCTCTTGTTTGAACTCGTGCCGTTCCCATCCTCAATCGATTCGCATTTGTTTCCCTTAAAGCACGGCCCCTGTCGTCTGCCTCGTAGCTCGAATCTCAATCGATTTGTTGGAAACGTATTTTACGTAAGGCTTGTGTGTGTCTACTACATGGACGAAAAGAATTCTGCGGTAAATAATTGTTGTACAGTTTTACAGTAATTGTCGCCACTCTCAGGAATTTGACCTTAGAAATAAATACACTTTTTTTCAAAATATTTAGTTTATTATAATATTAGCAATAATTTAAAAAATTTACTCATTAAGGAACTTGAAAATGTGTAAATACATTTTATTTCTTAGAGTAGGAAAATGCAACGATTCTGTTTTTCCTTTCTAAGTACACTCTTAGTTTCTAGTTTATTTTAAGGACTTTTTGAATTATATAATATACACATACATACATGCATGCATGCATGCATACATACATACATACATACATACATACATACATACATACATACATACATACATACATACATACATACATACATACATACATACATACATACATACATACATACATACATACATACATACATACATACATACATACATACATACATACATACATAACTTTTAACATTATACAACAAATGGCTTTTAACACTGTATCACTTAGAAATATAATTTACATTTTAATTCTGAACTATATTTATAACTATGTGTTATGTAGTGTAGAGTCAAATAGTATGTGTGTTCTGAAATTCAGTTGTGTATTGAGGATTTGTAATGGGTTTGTTTTGTGTGTCTGTATATTTCGCACCCCCCAGCAAAACGATTGATTTTCAAGTTTGAACTATATAAATTGCTTAGTTTACTCTTAAGTATCATGTCACCAAAATTTGAAAGACATGAAGAAAAATGTGGATTTTTATCCTAAGAGTCGATGTACTGTATTCTTTAAACACGCAAAAAAAGCTTTATTTTTATAATCGGAGTAACGATGATTATGTATTTAATTTAAATTCTTTCGGAACTCTTAATTGTTCATCATTATTTACTTCTAACTTATTTTAATTATGTTTAATGATTTACAATAATTATAATACTAGTCAAACATCTATAAAATTAATTTTGATTTCGTACATATCATTATACATTAACTTCCCAATTATGTTTACGGTATTAATAATCCGCCACTGTTCTAGTTACTGTACCTACTGCTACCTCCCTTTTTCAACTCTTACTCCCCAGGTCTTGTATCTAAGCACCGCTACTCAAGTAAGTCAGCGCTATCATGATTTTTGGCCCCCCACGACTTAAAACGACTATTACACTTTTACTAAGTCATACTACTTTTGACCAATAAAACGGTACGAAAAGACGTGTTCCAATCAATCATGACTATTTATCGCTATGATTTTATCACTTCTCTAGCATGTGTTTGTTTTTATCACTTCCCTAGCATTTGTATCTTTGTTTGCCAACATTTCAAACTACAAATTCTTTACGGTAGGCCTACTATAAAACATGCTTTGCGATCGTCATTTGTTTCCCGCATAGATAGTCAATTGAAAATGGCGGCTCCGTTCAAACGTTTTGGTGAAGCTAACATTAGTGAAATAGAATTTTAATAAGTCAATTAGCTAATACGTATTTTATTGCATTAGAGTATTTTATTAATACTAATCTTCATATACTTTCTTCTGTTTTTATCACCCCCCAATCATTTGTTTCTTTATTTTCCAACATTTAAAACTGAAAATTCTTTACGGTAGGCTACTATAAAACATGCTTTGCGATCGTCATTTGTTTCCCACATAAATAGTCAACTGAAAATGGCTGCTCCGTTCAAACGTTTTGGTGAAGGTAACATTAGTGAAATAGAATTTTAGTAAGTCCATTAATATTTTATGGTATTAGAGTACTTTATTTATTTATTTATTTATTTATTTATTTATTTATTTATTTATTTATTTATTTATTTATTTATTTATTTATTTATTTATTTATTTATTTAAAGGGCAAAGCCCCAATTAAATAGACAGTACAGATATTTGTTTAAAAAACATAGAATTGCATATAACATGAAAAAAGAGATAAATCAGATACAAATGCAAGATACAAGTGTAATTACAAATTAAAAATTAAAAATGAAAAATACAACTAGATACTACCTAAAGGCGGCCGGGTAGCTCAGTTGGTAGAGCAGCTGGCTACGGACTGAAAGGTCCGGGGTTCGATCCCAGGTGGTGACAGGATTTTTTCTCCTTGCCAAACTTTTAGAACGGCCCCGAGGTTCACTCAGCCTCCTATAAAATTGAGTACCGGGTCTTTCCCGGGGGTAAAAGGCGGTCAGAGCGTGGTGCCGACCACACCACCTCATTCTAGTACCGAGGTCATGGAAAGCTTTGGGCTCTACCTCCATGCCCCCCAAGTGCCTTCATGGCATGTTACGGGGATACCTTTACCTTTTTACCTTACTACCTAAATAAAAGATACAGATATAGATATAAATGAAAAATACGAAATAAAAATAAATGAAAAATAGTTAAGTATAAATATCCTAGCCAAAAATGTAAAATGTAGCTATAATTGGCAAATTACAGAGTAAATATAACACTATGTTAATAAATTCAATATACTTTTTTAAAGACATGGTTTATTTCTTCTAATATTTACATACTTTCTTCTAATCGTGTAATAGTCAATTAAATCCCACTTTCTGGATAAACTCAAAACCTCTAGAGAGATTACTGTTGATAATATTTCAGTAAAACATTTTCTGATTGGATGAAATTCAGCAGATTCTTATTGGTGGATAGGTACATCAGTGAAATAATCATTACAGTTGTGTCTACCCCTTAAGAAGCCTGCTTTATCACGCTGCAGAGCCATCAGAACTGGAGCAAAACAGCGCAGGGCGCGCGTCAACGCCGAATGTTCGACATCAGAGACTGACGCAGATTCCATGCCACAGAGGCGCGGGGTCGGAGGGAGTTCCCTATTTAATGAGCACCATCCAATCGAACTCCGCTAATTGGTGCGTTGATTACCTTTCTGCTACTCCGAGAGGAATAATTGCCATTCATACGTCGAGTGGAGCAGGCCGCGTGGATATCAGCGCGTAACTTACGACATGAAAAAGACGGGACGGATGGTTTCCTCGGAGACATGGGGCTGTATTCAGGAACGTCATTTCAAATTCACTTTCACTTACATCCAGTTGCGTGTGGTGATAAATAATCCTGGTGGTGCACAAATATTTATTATTATTATTATTATTATTATTATTATTATTATTATTATTATTATTATTATTATTATTATTATTATAGGTACTAACTACTACATAACTATTATCATATGTTACGTAGATATAGATTTACATAATTTTGTTAGTCAAGAAATTGCAGTTAATCAGTTTCCTATGTAGGTCCATTAATAGCAAAGTAAAGTGTTCAATTTCTATTACAGAACACCATAAATAATATTGTTTATGCTCGACCATGCCGAAATGTAGTAATTATACACCTGGTAGCAGTCCTTTAATGCATGTCATTAAAGTACACCTACTCATTAAAGTTCAGGTATTTTCAGCCAATGACAACTCAGCTTACAGGTGTTCAGCCAATAACGAGTCAGCTTTGTACCGTTATAAAACCGCAAGTATCGATTATTCTCGGATATTCAATCGAAAGAGAATTAGCGAAAAGTCACGGAGGCTGGAAATCCAATACTGTCGCAGAAGGTTATGTTCTGTTACTATAATAATTAGCGTTAATTGCAGTGGCGGCTCGTGGGTATTGAATTAAGGGGGGCTGCATACAAAAATAAACCAAGGAACTTACTTTTTTAAAGATTAGTTCCATGCGCCTTATCTTGTAAGTTGTGTTTAAATGAGACAGGCTCATGTCAGTAGATTTACTGGCATTTAAAAGAATCCTGCTGAGAAAATTCCGGCACACCGGCGACGCTGATGTAACCCCTGCTGTTGCAAGTATCGTTAAATAAACCATAATTTAATTTTTTATACGCAGATTTGAACCTTAGAAATATCTAACTGGCGATGTTGTAGTTGGTTGTATAATATATCTACATGATACATCAATAAATGAAAAAAAAAAAAAAACTGAGCCAGAAATTGAATTCAGGATATTCAAGAATACGCACCAGGACGCTTGCCTCATTTTTTGTGATGTTAGATGTTTCAGATTCCATTATGGTTTGAAAACATTCTAGCAATGGCTCCTTCTTCTCATGAACAACATTTACTGTTCTTATTTTAAATCCATCTTGTTGCCCCAGCTGGTGGAATTGTCTTTGAAACACATTAATCTAATACAGACTGTGTGGAAATCGAGAGAAGAAAGCAGGGATACTGGATAAATTAGCAAAAAATATGCGAGCCTTTGTATTTTGTCTAGCGGCTCTTTCCATTGTGAGATTCAACTGATGGGCACTTAATTTCACATTTCTCCTGAATTGTTAAGGTACTGAACTGAATAGACTGTAATTATTGTACAGAATTAAACATTGTTGCACTTGTTATACTCACAACATTAAAGAAAATGTATTTAAAACTGCGCGCTACTGACAAGCTGCTGCAAATTTTGCAGCGCCTGGAAACTCTGGATTCATGGCAAGGGGAAGGAGGGAGGAGGGGTAAAACTAACGCGCAAATCATCCGAGACGAGACTGGCAGCTCCAGGGGAGGAAGTGGCTTCACCCATAGTCCTTGTCTCTGGTTTCGCTCTGGCAGCACCAGGGGAGGAAGTGACTTCACTAACGATTGCGTGTATGTCATTGAGAGCGAAATTTTTTAAAAAATTCGAGCCGCTAAATAGAGACTGTATAATAAATGTTTTTCACAACATAAAACGAGACAAGAACCACAAATGTCTGGGGTGCTGCAGCTCCGCAGCCCCTCTTCGAAAGCCGCCCCTGGTTAATTGTAAATAATATTCAAATAAATTCAATTTGTCATCTCGTTTTTCAATGTCGAATTCAATAATCAAAGTTATACCAAGTTTAACGGATTACACAAGGTCAATGACATTATTGTTCCTCGGAAAAAATCATTACTTTCGCGTCTGCGCACATCTCACAATTCACGACCTAGAACAAGGTCACTTCCGATCTTGTCAGATACAAATAAAATGTATAGTCTACATCTGAATACTGTAATTTCAAGTTAGAAATATGGTCGAGTATAAAAAGTCGTATGAAACTCGCCTATAATGGTAATTAAGAAGCTCGTTTCATAAACATCTATACTCGCTTCTTAATTACTATCATTATAGGCTCGTTGCATAATGTACTGTTTCGCTATATTGCGTTTTGTAACACAGTTCACACGTTCACAAGCATTCGATACGTGTGTCGTCTCATCAGCCTTAACTGCTAAAAAGTCAGCAGCTTTCTTTATTTCTTTGAAATCTCATCATGGCATACATCAAAATGGCTTGAAGGACTTCGTTCTGTATAGTGTTTGATGTGCTCTTAAACACTGTTCCTCTTTCCAAATGTTCCTTAAGAGCGCGTCTAATTCAGAACTGAAATTGATGAGGCCAAGAAAAATACTAGCGTTTAAAGATGAGTTCCCGTCTTCGTGACCTCTTAATGCTAACTCAAAAGCTCCACAAAACCGCACCACATATCTGTTCTTGGTAACTTTATCATTGTGAAGTGCAACAATCCCATTGTGTCTGTATGCTTGTTTGACCCAACACTGCTAATTTAACATTATTGTTGATGTGTGCAGCTGAAGAATCGTGTTTTTTAAATTCTTTCATTCATGTGCTTCAAATCAATCACATCTGCAGAACGATAATCAAAATTATTTAGTTACTACGCAGAGGCCTAAATTCAAACATAAAAATAAATAAAATCCATAAAACGAACTTATTTTTGTCAATAAATGTTCGCCGTCGAAGAATAGGCAAGGAAAACAAAATACAGCGTCTTTTATACTGCAGCCGCATATTGCATTTTTCGTAAGTCCGAATGTTGAATTTTCTTGTCACTTCTCTATTACTGTTCTTCGTCACTTATAATTTTAATTCATGTGTAGGTCTACCCATCTTCTTTATTTTGATCTTTTCGTGTAAAGGTCTTATAGAAAATTACACATTTAAAAGATTTTACTCACTATTCATTGTAACATTTATGATGGAACGAGCTTGAGAACACATCTGAAAGTGCTCCTAACCCCTCCTACGCACACTGTACTGGCTCCCTACCATGCTCCAAAGCCTGCCAGTGAAACAGTACTACTGCGCATGCTCGAATGAAACAGTGTGCCAAAAGTGTCGAGCGGTAAACGTAAGTCCCAGGCGTCAACAAGAACAGTACACATGAAGTGTTATTTTTAATAATAATAATAATAATGATAATAATAATAATAATAATAATAATAATAATAATGATTTATTTTAGCTGGCAGAGTTAAGGCCGTAAGGTCTTCTCTTCCACTCAACCAGCAAAAAATACATACATATGCGTGAACTTACAAAGAATTCAAGAATTTGATTTAGATGAGAGTTACATGTATACAAGAGTTATTTACAAATTAAACAACTAAATACTATGAACTATTAATTAAACACTGAAATAAACTGTGTAGCAGAATTAAACTAAAATACATAGAATGTTAATATATTTCAAATAATATTAGATAATAGGAAGAGATTATTATGAGACAATTAAAATACAGCACAATCAGGATAATGACTAAAGAAAAAAGTAACAATGTAGTCAGTGATATTTTAAATCAGTATGATTGGAGTGAAATGCTAATAAGGTTATCTTTTAAGCTGTTCTTAAAGGTGTTTGTTGTCTTGCAGCCCCTAATACTTTGTGACAAGGAATTCCATTGACGCGAGGTGGATATTGTAAAAGATGATGAATAACAAGATGTTCTATGAAGAGGTATACTTAGCGTGCCACAGATAGGTGATCTGGTATTTACGTCGTGGTTAGAGTATAGATAAGAGAAACGAGACGAAAGGTAATTTGGTGTTGAAGTGTGCAGAATTCGAAAGAGTAAAGACAAAGTGTGTAAAGTTCTACGTTCTTTAAGTCGGAGCCACGAGAGACTTGCGAAGGACGGTGATATGTGATCATATCGTCGGATGTTGCACACGTATCTGACGCACATATTCTGAGCTCGCTATAACTTGACTGATAGTTCAGAACTTAGGTCACTTAACAAAACGTCACAATACTTGAAGTGGGGCATTACTAGGGTTTGCACTAGGGTAAGTTTTAGTTGCTGGGGCAAGAAGTTTCTCAAGCGACTCAAACAGTGAATGTAGGAACAGATTTTTTTTGTCGTTTCTTTAATTTGAAAATTCCAACTTAGATTATTATCAAAAAAGAAGCCAAGATTTTTTACGACAGATGAATAAGGAATTAGCGTGTTGTTAAGGGTAACAACTGAAAGATTAGTGTTATTAAGGGAGTTAATTAAACGCTTATGTCCAATAATTATGGCTTGAGTCTTACTTGGATTAAGTGCGAGTCCGAAATTGGCCGCCCAAGTGGAGACAGTGGCTAGGTCACAATTTAACTTGTCAATCTATTCATTGATCGTATTGGGTCTGGAATGTATGTAAAGTTGTTGTAAAGTTTTTACATACTATTATAATAAAGAATTATGTCGCTCACATAGTCTACTGTAGCTCATTGATATAAATTAAAAAACATGTGTTATTTGAAGAGGTGGTGCATTGCTCCTGTGCTCCTTAAGAGAAATCGTCACTGCACATCCGACTTTAATAGGTAGAAAACGCAGGATTTGTATTCAGAGACACAAGTTACCTACTTAAATGTGTGTGTATGTGTGTGATATGTACTCGAAATGTTTTCGAACTGCACTGTAGATATGGCTGATAAAATGTCGTTAAATGTTGCTTTAAAGGCGGTAACAGATCCGGATATAGCGGCTAGCTCCGAGATCGCCTTTATATCGCTCTCCTGAAATATTTAACCAGGGAAGCCGCTGCCGTAACCATGGTGATGACGTCACTGGCGCTGGTTTGAGGGGGATTCGCAAACACAACAAAACACGATCTGCACGCTTCTCATAGACGTGTTACCCGGGTGGCACGTTCCGTTATCATAGGCGCACGTGACTGATCCAGATTTTCATAGTTGTGTCGTGGAAAAGCCGCTGACACTGGGGATGTAAGCAAGTCTTGTATGATTCTTCGTGTATTTTTCTTCCACAAACCACTATACTGTTTTCGCTGTAAGAAAAATCCTAATGTAAACATAAGCACGTTGCTGTCATACCCGTGATTGGCTCCCAGTCGAAACACTTACACGACGCAGGAAAATATAGTTCGTATTTGGAAGCCACAATCTCGTATTATTTGAAAATAAAAATTGAATTCTAGTTGTTAAATACGATGGAACATTTAACTTCACTCATGAGTGAAACGCTATGTAAAAGAAAAGCTACTTTTATATTTTGTTATGTACTATGAACGCGGATGAATACCAACAGTAATACCGAGGTAGTCTGTTCTTGTAACAATCTGGCATCACTTGAGCTCGTATTTGTTCACGTAAGGACGTGGTACTGTAGTAAGGAGTGGATCAGGACAGCACGTTTGCACATCTCCTTTTTATGTTAGGTTAGGTTCTTTTCAACCTGAAATGACGAGTGAAACGTACAGTTAAAATTACTCTAACCTAACCTAACCTAACCTATCCTAACCTAACTTAACATAAAAAGGTTAGGTTAGGTTAGGTTAGATTAGATTAGAGTAATTTTAACTGTCCTACGCTTCACTCGTCATTTCAGTTTGAAAAGAACCTAACCTAACATAAAAAAGAGATGTGCAAACGTGCTGTCCTGATCCACTCCTCTGTAGTATGGCTTCTGCATCCTCAACTGTCCATTGTGAAGACATAAGACTTAAAAATAATTTAATTGCAGTAATTATAAAATAAATGTTTCCTAAGCAAACGAATGCATAGTAGTGAGGTTAGGCCTACTTGACGAGTAACGGGAAATGTTTAACATGAAACAGAATGTACAACAGTAGGCGGGAACACGTACTGAGAATCTATGGCGCCAAACAGCGGCCAATGAAGCCTCACTTCAGTCACGTGCTATTGTTTACATTAGGATTTTTCTTACAGCGAAAAGATTATAGAGGTCTAGACTATGATTATTATTTTTTTTAAATATTCTGTTTGACAGTTAACATACATCAATTTCACTTCTGCTGTATACTGTATTTTTCTAATTCATTTTCTATGAATTTTATCGTTGCCTTTTTCCTATTTATTTCCTTGAAAAACAAATTAAAGCAAATAAACAATAATAATAAAACTACGCGTCTAAGTCGTGCTACTTTTAAGCCTTGGTTTTTCTGAACCGACGCATGCGACGTGCGAGATGCGAGGCCCGCCTCGCACAAATGCGGACTACACGAGAGATAATGAGTGGTTTCTATAGCTGCGAGATGCGCGGCCTGAACGTGTCTTAAAATCTTGTCAAGTTTTTAGCAATATGAAACAATCTTTGAGGAATCTTGTTCAGTATTGATCAACCTTTGATAAGTTTTCTTGTAAAGTATTGAATTATAAAAAAAAGTTTGAATTTGACCATATACAAACAGTTTAAGTCCTACAACAGAAGTTTAAATGAAAACGAAAAAAATAAATAAAACTAATTAAATAACAATAAAAACAAACAAGAACCAAAAAAAATTAAATAAAAGTAAAATGCGTAGTCAATCAAAATTACTTACTTACCTACTTTCTTACTTACTTAATTTTAAGGAACCCGGAGGTTCATTGCCGCCCTCACATAAGCCCGCCATTGGTCCCTATCCTGACCAAGATTAATCCAGTCTCTATCATCATATCCCACCTCCCTCAAATCCATTTTAATATTATCCTCCCATCTACGTCTCGGCCTCCCCAAAGATCTTTTTCCCTCCGGTCTCCCAACTAACACTTTATATGCATTTCTGGATTCGTCCATACGTGCTACATGCCCTGCCCATCTCAAACGTCTGGATTTAATGTTCCTAATTATGTCAGGTGAAGAATACAATGCGTGCAGTTCTGTGTTGTGTAACTTTCTCTAACTCCTGTAACTTCATCCCTCTTAGCCCCAAATATTTTCCTAAGCACCTTATTCTCAAACACCCTTAACCTATGTTCCTCTCTCAAAGTGAGAGTCCAAGTTTCACAACCATACAGAACAACCGGTAATATATAATTATAATTATGGTATATTTAACGACGCTCGCAACTGCAGAGGTTATATCAGCGTCGCCGATGTGCCGGAATTTTGTCCCGCAGGAGTTTTTTTACATGCCACTAAATGTAGTGACATGAGCCTGTCGCATTTAAGCACACTTAAATGCCATCGACCTGGGCCGGGATCGAAACCGCAACCTCGGGCACAGAAAGCCAGCGCTATACCAACTCTGCCACCCAGGGCGACCTGGTAATATAACTGTTTTATAAATTCTAACTTTCAAATTTTTTTGACAGCAGACTGGATGATAAAAGCTTTTCAACCGAATAATAACAGGCATTCCCCATATTTATTCTGTGTTTAATTTCCTCCCGAGTATCATTTATATTTGTTGTCAATCAAAATTGCCAAATTAAATTCGAGTTAAATGAAATCTGTATCATGGCTTCTTCGGGTAAGGAAATAAAGCTGTGGGGGCCCGTGTCGTAGATTTACGGCAAGTAAAATAATCTTCTTCTTTGACATAACCCGCTTTTCAATCTTGGTATCTTTCATGTAGAATTCTCTCTCACACTGTCTCTGTTTGCCCATCTCTTCTATCATTACTAAGAAATTAGCTCTGATGCAATTCAACTGGAATTTTGGAGTACGTTTTAATGATAAAGCTTCTGTTTTTAGAAACTGTAATTAAAGGCTTTACGATGGCTTAGTGCTTCAAAAAGCGCCGCGCAGCGGGAAAATAAAGCCGCAGGAAGTGTTTCGTTCGTATATGGAACACTGCTTTTTTAATGCGCTTCCAGATAACGCGCGTCAAGAAGCACGTGTAACAAATGTTCCTTGCTTTTATAACGTTCGCAATTCGACTTAACGAGAGTTTCTTGTCAAATTGGGCGACCACACTCTAAAACAAATCCGGTCGAACAAAACAAGGGAAGCAAGCTGTAAGAATTGATTCAGTGGATTTTTACTTGTGGGACATTTTAAAGCAATTACGTGTTCAAGACCTACTGAGCACATTGAAATTCTTCGCCAGCATGATGAAGAATGTTTATCAGATACAACAAACACCTTTCTTCGCAGACGCTAAGTTTCCTATCTCATAATGTTCAGTACAGTATCCCTGTTTAATTTTTGCACGCTTTTACTTAGTCGTCCAAAATACGAATATTTATTGTATTCAATTATTTATTTTATAATACTACCAACTTGCGAAGTTAATTTCTAGTAGATGAAATGAACGATTAATTATGCATTGGTAAACAGTGACGCCTTTTAGAAAAGAACGGTTGTGTGTCTATTGAAATAAATCTTCAGGCATTTTTCTGTAACAGCTGAAGTCAACCATGGCTGATCCCAGTTAAATTGTCTGCCTCAGATAGTTAAACCTTGATCTTCCGAACGCAAAGCATGAAGTTAGAGGGGAAAAAGGCAGTAACTTAACAAAACATTAAATTTCTAGAAGAAGAAAAATATTATATAAGCCTACGTATACATGGTTGTATTAATTCAATCCTTAAAAACAGACGAATTAGAAAATCACCGTAATTCAAACTACTCGTCTCCCAGACTAAGCAAAATTTTTAATTATTTTTCTTTATATATGCACCAAAAAATGGTTACATATTACATACGCACCATTTTCATAAAATATATTTTTTCAAAAGACTTAATTTTTTTAAAGTTACGGCATTGTTACTATTTCGTCTCAGTTATATGGAATGAAAAAATAATTAAGAATATAATTTTATAAATGTAGCCTATACTCTTCAATGAAATATTACACATAAACAATTTTAAATGTTAAAAGTACAAAAAAATTAACCATTGTTACGAAAACAATTTCCCTTAAGACACTGTATTTCCTTAAAGGGAGACTTGCAATATTAAATTCCTCAAATTTGGTTGCACTTTTCTTAGAAGTGATAAAAGATACAAATGTAGAAAAAGTAGGTCATATGTAACAAACCTTTATTGCATACAAACGGTTAAATAAATTTAAAATTCCAGTGAGCAGTTGGCAAAAAAAAAAAAAATTCATTGATAACATTTTTTTCCATTAAGAATTACTACAAATTATAATTTTTTTTATTTTCGCTCAAGGTAGAAATAATCTAATTTTTTTAACTACTGTGTAAAATGCCGTTACATTGATATTGTATATTAATTTCAGCTTCCTGGGTGCAATACTTTTGAGAAAAGTGCACCAATGTCACAAAAAACTAAGAAAATGCAGCAAAATGGTGTCAAAGTTTGGGTGCACTTTGATCAGAAGTGATAAAAGATACAAATGTAGAAAAAATAGGGCATATCTAACATACTTTTATGTACACAACCGGCTAAATAAATTTAAAATTCCGCTGAGCGGTTGGTAAGAAACAATTTTTCATAGATAAAATTTTTTGCATTAAGAATTACTGCAATATTTTTGCTGAAGATGGGGCTAAGAGCTGACAATTAGAAGAAATAAAATCATGTTATCATTTTACACATATTAAACTACCGGAAAACGATAAAAAAACGAAAATTTCATTTTTTTTGTCAAAGTTCGGTATACAGACTCCCTTTAAGCTGGAGCACAGTCTTTCACATCTTTTTACATTTTTAATGAAACATACGATTTTCAAAGTGGTAATCACCATTACTGGAGAAAAATTCCTTATATAGGCTAAGTACTTTATTTTCTTTTGCACACTTTGGATGCTATTCATAGACATTTCGCTAGCCCGCTCTACGAGCGTGCTAAACTAGCCCCGGCTATCGACTGATTACTTGTACAGGATTCATATCATATCATATCGCTAACACTGGTTTATGAATACGAAAAACGTTACTTCGCTGATCATCCACCGGAAGCCTGCGACGGTAGCCCCTCGTTGGGGCGCCAGAATCTGCGACGGTCGTCGGTGGTCGTTGTCGTTGCCCACGACGCCTTTCCTTGCCCTCGGCTGCCAGCTCCGTCGTATATGGAAAGTATCTCAAGGTGGCACGTTGATGTCAATAATTAAAGATGTACACTAATTAATTTGGGCGCCAGCCTCCTCGAGATTACTCCGGTAGAGTATGAGGTCCCAGGTCAGCTGCAAAACGGTCGGGACATGGGGTTTGGGAGACGTGCTCGTAGGTTGAAATGATGTAGGCGCACACCAGAAGTTGTTGGTAAGAACTATGAGAACGTTTATTATTATTATTATTATTATTATTATTATTATTAAGTGTTCGTTTCAGATTAGCAGAAATGCGCGTCCAAGTGTATAATATGCTGCTCTCTTAATGACAAGTTGGTCGACTAACTTCTGGATTCACGTAATTATATGTTTTGTACTAAAAACACCGGTAATATAACGGAGAGTTGATAACTTGATGACAATTTGTTCCGAATGTAATAATAATGACGAAAAAAGAATTCAGACTTATAAGTATAATACCACACGACTTCTTACTAAACCCCTAAAAAATTCTAAGTCCGTAAATTGTTATCCTTCCGAGTTAGGTTCGCCGAGAATATGTGGAGTGCGTCCTCTCCGTACGCTTACTATATGCCTTCTGTCTATCTGCCAAATCTACCCTCTACTTGCAACCACCAAACATACAATTTCGCCCTCCTATCTATAAATCACGTGTTTCTATTAAGAATCCTGATTGGCCATAATTACTCTTACGTCACTTAAGACGCGCTCTTCAAAAATTGTCCGTTACTAGATTCTCCCCTTACTTCCGGCATTCTGACAATTCTCTGACATATACCAGATCATCTCTTTTTCGAACCTGGCTTGGCGTCATCTTGCTGACCACCCGCAGGCAAAGTCCACACATTCCCTCATCGGTCAAATCCACGCCTGGACACATGTTTCCTGTCCGCGTAGCGTCGCTTCGGCCTTCCTGCCCACCTGTTACTTCCGTCTCACATTCTGGAACTTTCTTACACGCCCCACACTTACTATCCATATAAGAATATTAACACGAAATACTAATCTAATGAAAATCTCCTTATCCTATACGAGGAACCGTCTCAAGCCCGTCCTAAGAATGTCTATGAATACGGCCCGTAGTGGCTACACTGAAGACAGATTAGTGTTACTCAGAGCAAGCAATAGTATGAAGCATTTTTACGTTTAGTGGCAAGGCAGATGTGGCACATTTTCTTCTTTTCAATCTCGTGAAAGTTCAGAATTTTAATTGAGGTCACTTCAGTTTGGCGGTGACATTCTTCAGAACCTGATAAGTCTTCGTCTAGCCATCCAGAAACAACGCCATCAAAATGTGCGTCTTTTACTTGAATCTTCCTTCACTTTGATGGCCCATGTTCTGTGTCTTCAACCTGAATAATATGTCCCTTGGTTGATTCAGATTCAATGTCCATATATAAAAAAGAATAGGCATAGTTTCATAGAAACAAACACAGCAGTACTGAATTAAAAGCTTTCATATTCACAGATGTCTCGTCTCACAGGCGACTAACGAAGTTCGGCAACGGTTTACATTTAAATGATCTATACTACAAAACCAATAACCATCGAATATTGTGCAACGTAGTGTTACTTGAGGTGCTAGGAATCACACAGATCAAAGAATTAACAATAGACGCCTACGAACTTAAAAAAAGTTTCTCTCGTCTCGTGACCTGTGTTTAAGAGTTAATTTCTCTTTTGAACTGCAAAATTATTCATAGTTGAAATTGTGGTTTTGTAATATTGGAGCAATAGTGGAATGCTATTCGCTGAGTAATTCTGCCCCACTGCCGCCTTATTAATCACAAACATCTTGCAAGGGAAGGGTTTCGGCTCGAACAGGAATTTCGTATCCAAAATTTGTATACAGGCCCATCTTTTCATCTCTGTAAAGCTCCCAAAAGCATTCGTTTGTGTAATGTCTGGTTTGTCTATTAGAGCACTGTACAAGTTGAGGGGTGGGGAGAGCACTGCACAAGTTAAGGGGATGAGACACCTTACCCGTAAGCCTAGCCTAGCCTAGAAGCTAGTGCGAGTGGTAAAATGTCTAAAGCCCATTTAAGAACATTTTTCTCTAACTTTTTGTCTGAAAATATTGCAGCTAATCAAAAATGTACACTGTTGTGTGAGTCATTGAATGCGCACAAGGACGCAATCTTAATAAATGAATCATTCCAAGGCTAAGACACGGAATGTATGATCATTCCACCTAAAAAAAACTAAATATTTCCAACCTCCGCATATCTATTTCCTTAGACAATATAAAGTATATGCTCGGAGGATAACAGACTGCATAAGGACTCTTGCTGAGAATCCAGAACTTAACTTGGGAAATCGAGTGTTTATAATGAAAATGCACTCTGTTATTCATAACCAGTTGTCTGCTCCAGTATACCGCCCTATTCTTCAGTATTTCTGGCAGTCAGCTGGTTACTCGAATCGTGAACAAGTCTCGGACTTCAATAATGTAATTCAGGTGGCATTTGATTTTTCAGCACTGGAGTGTGGTTCAGGTATTGCTTCTGCGTGTTGTGGTTATTGCTCTGCTCCATGCTGTTTCATGCATTTTTTAGAGAATCCTCATGTACAATTTTAAAGAAGTGTATTGACCAATACCAACCAAACGGAGAGTTACACAAATGAATGCTTTTACGGACTTCATCACCATTGTGAGGGAAGCGTCTGTACAAATTTTTAACCAAAAATTCCTGTTCGAGCCGAAACCCTTCCCTTGTTAGTGTCTGTCAGGAATTGAGCTCCGGTCCATTTTCTGTAACACCTTGTGTTATATGTTTTTAATCAAAGAGAAACAATAACGAAATGGAATAATCATATTCATTATATTTGTAATAAATTACGTAAAACATTATGTTACTTTGTTGTTCTAAGAAATATTTTGTCAATTAACTGTTTACGTATAATTTATTTAGCATTATTTCAATCTATATTTGTGTATGGTATTATAGGTTGGGTTGGAACTTATAAATCCAACCGTTATCCGTTAATTTTACTACAGAAAAATATTAAAAATTTGTTTAAAAAAGCAGGAAGATTACCGAACTGAATTGTTGTTTAAACACTTCAAAGTTTTCAATATTAAACAAATGTATTATTTTATTTTATTAAAATATTTTCATAGAAATTTTAATAACTTTGAAAGGTATATACATAAATATAGAACTAATAATATGAATTCTCTGAGTTTGTGTGAACCAAAATGTAAAACCAATGCATCTTTTTATCATAGCATGAGTCAAGGTCTCAGATTATTAAACAAATTTTATTTCAATATAATTTAACCACGAATCCTCTCCAAATTAATAAAAAATAAAAAAAATTGTATTGGATTTATAGTTTGGGTTTGATTTATAGTTTGGGGTGGAACTTATAAATCCAACCTTTTTTCCGTTAATTTTACTACAGAAAAAAAGTATTAAAAATTTCTTTAAAAAAGCAGAAAGATTATCGAACTGAATTGTTGTTTAAACACTTCAAAGTTTTCAATATTAAACAAATGTATTATTTTATTTTATTAAAATATTTTCATAGAAATTTTAATAACTTTGAAAGGTATGTACATAAATATAGAACTAAAAATATGAATTCCCTGCGTTTGTGTGAACCAAAATGTAAAACCAATGCATCTTTTTATCATAGCATGAATCAAGGTCCCAGATTATTAAACAAATTTGATTCCAATATAATTTAACCACGAATCCTCTCTAAATAAATAAATAAATAAATTTAGCTTGCTAGATCCCGTAAGGGCAAGGGCCTCCTGATTGACAGAGCTTGGCTCAGTAGACTTCACTCGTTAGGTGAGCCGATCCTAAGCAGTGTTCTATGTACACAAACACTATATGCACTTGTAAGATTCGCACCACACTACACACTGAGGACGGTGGCTTCTAGATTTTTCCACAGCTGTCTGTCTCTTGTACTGCTCGTCCAATGTGGTCCAGCGTTCTTCTTGAAGAAATCTGCCCATCTAGTTGTCTGGCGTCCCACTCTTCTTCTGCCGATCCTGGGATCCCACAATGTCAGTCTGTGCGTCCATCGTCTGTGGTCCATCCTTACCACGTGCCCTGCCCATTTCCACTTCAGCCTCTCAGCGGTGTTTAGGACGTCTTTCATGCCGGTACGGTTGCGTAGCTCCTCGTTCCTTACTTTGTTCCTCAGAGAAAGTTGCAGGATTTTTCTTTCCATACTGCGTTGGCAGGTTTGAAGCATACGCCTCTGTTTTGATGTTAGGGACCAGGTTTGGCATCCATACAGTAGGACAGGTAATACACATTTTTCCAGGGTCTCAACCTTTAAGCTTAGCTTCTGGAATTTGTCTGTAAGTATGAACTTTAGAGACCAGAACTTCTTCCATGCCATGCTGATTCGTCTCTTTATTTCTTTCTCTGAATTGCTGGAGAAGGACAGGTTCTGGGCCAGGTAGGTATAATCTTCCACATATTCTAGTGATTGGCCATTTAAGTGGATCCGGTCTTCAGACGCGTTAGTCTCCAAATTAATAAAAAATAAAAAATATATATATTGGATTTATAGTTTGGGTTCAAACATATTAAACACTTTTTAATCTGTAGTCACTCTCAGCTTTAATTTTTTTTTTTGTATGTATTGGAATCCCTTCCTGAGCACGAGTCTTACTCATTCAGGAGTGGGCTAGTTTATCTTTCATTGTATTTATTAACTTGTATTCATTTCAAACTTACTTACTTACTTACAAATGGCTTTTAAGGAACCCGAAGGTTCATTGCCGCCCTCACATAAGCCCGCCATCGGTCCCTATCCTGTGCAAGATTAATCCAGTCTCTATCATCATACACCACCTCCCTCAAATCCATTTTAATATTATCCTCCCATCTACGTCTCGGCCTCCCTAAAGGTCTTTTTCCCTCCGGTCTCCCAACTAACACTCTATATGTATTTCTGGATTCGCCCATACGTGCTACATGCCCTGCCCATCTCAATCGTCTGGATTTTAAGTTCCTAATTATGTTAGGTGAAGAATACAATGCGTGCAGTTCTGTGTTGTGTAACTTTCTCCATTCTCCTGTAACTTCATCCCGCTTAGCCCCAAATATTTTCCTAAGCACCTTATTCTCAAACACACTTAACGTATGTTCCTCTCTCAGAGTGAGAGTCCAAGTTTCACAACCATACAGAACAACCGGTAATATAACCGTTTTATAAATTCTAACTTTCAGATTTTTGGACAGCAGACTGGATGATAAGAGCTTCTCAACCGAATAATAACACGCATTTCCCATATTTATTCTGCGTTTAATTTCCTTCCGAGTGTCATTTATATTTGTTACTGTTGCTCCAAGATATTTGAATTTTTCCATCTGTTCGAAGGATAAATCTCTAATTTTTATATTTCCATTTCGTACAATATTCTGGCCACGAGACATAATCATATACTTTGTCTTTTCGGGATTTACTTCCAAACCGATCGCTTTACTTGCTTCAAGTAAAGTTTCCGTGTTTTCCCTAATCGTTTGTGTATTTTCTCCTAACATATTCACGCCATCTGCATAGACAAGAAGCTGATGTAACCCGTTCAATTCCAAACCCTGCCTGTTATCCTGAACTTTCCTAATGGCATATTCTAGAGCGAAGTTAAAAAGTAAAGGTAACTTACTAGCAATAAAATAAATAAAATAAATAAATAAATGATCAGCAGCTTTATATTTCACTGTTGGTAAACTCGAATGGAGAGAAATGTTTTCAGCATGTGTTTGAAGTGGGCGGTTACCCATCCAGACGGTGTCCCGGGTGGGCGGTGCTGCGAGCGAAGACAGATCCTACTCTGATTAGCGTTGCGTTAATTATGGGGCATTTGCGGACGACCGTACAACTAATTTATAATGGCTTGGAGCGCCCTCCAATCCGATCCATATTCACACAAGTACACATTTAACGGCTGCCAGATCGATAGCCCCGGACTCCAGACAATTGCAACCGGTTCACAAGTGCCGACATCGCAGACGCGGGGCACAGATGTTTACAAAGCCTTCGACGCTATGTTAAAGTCAAGATCGTGGTCTCAAATTCCGTCCAGGTCGTGAATAATAGTCAGTTAACAATGTGACGATCTGATGATTCTGTTGCCTCAAATTGTAGCCTTTTACAACATCTCCTTCAAATCCCTTTTAAAAGATTGGAGCATGTTCATTTTCAACACAGTCAAATTTATTGACAATAAAGTATTGGCAGGTTTTGAAATGTCTTGTAGAACGTTCAATTTGATGAAAATTTGATAGAGTACAAGCAGTTTTAAACTAGCTGTTATATGTTTGTAAAATGAACATTAATTTCTGAAGTACAGTATTCTTCCTCGCTTTAGTTGAGTCCATGATAGAAGCCCAAGGGATGGTGTTATATGAACAAATTGTCGCGTATAGTAGATGGATCTTATACACACATTATGAGCATGTTGTAATCTCTCAGCTAGGTTATGGGTTACATTTGTCAGCAAGGAATCACAATAATCAAAATGGGGCATCACAAACGTCTTAATAAGAAACTTTATTTAGGATTAATGGTAGAAATTTCCTCATGTGGTTTAAGCTATGGAGCAACGAGAATATTTTCTTACATATGTATGTATGTATGTATGTTACCTGACTATTGCAGTTTAGGTCGTTATCCATAAAGAAACCAAGACTCTTAACGGTTTTAGAATATTCTATTGATATACTACTCAGCTTTGTGTGCTTTTTATTTATTTGTTTATTTATTTATTTATTTATTTATTTATTTGTTATATTTACTTGTTTGGTTTTGTTCTGTTTTTGTTTTTTGTTTTGTTTGTTTATTTGTTTATTTATTTTGTTAATAATTATAACATAAAATATATTATATAATGATAACCTAAAATATATTATAAACAGGAAAGCTTTAGCTCGCCCCTGAAAGAGAATAACTCGTGCTCAGGGGCGGATTCCTGAATTGAAATTAAGAAGTATTTGTCTTATGTCTACTACGCAATAAGAATAACCTATATAAATTTAAATTTACAATTTTTCAATTTTTATAAAATCCATACATAACGTTTTAAATTTAATACTGGAACTATTATAATTGATAAGATCAGGATATTTAAATACAAATTTGTTATATATTCTTGGGCCTAAATTACTACTATGATTAAATACTGTAGCAGTGTTGCATTTTGGTTCAAAGAATCTTAAAGAATTCATACCTTTTATTTCATGACTATGAGAATACAATTCAAAATTATTTAGATTTTTATGTAAGAATTTTATTAATACAATAATATAATAAATTTTAAGAACATTGAAGTCTAAAAATAATTTTTGAGATGGAAAATCGATAAGTTTATGAAGACATGTTTTAATCTTCTTTAATAAATAAAATGTATTAAAATTGGATTTAAATGAGCTACCCCATCCTATAATTCCATACATAATTACTGATTGAAATAAAGTTAAGTATATTGTGCGTAATGAACTTATAGACGAGTAATTCCTCAATAAAACAAAATAATATGTGGTAGGTTATCGGTGAAATATTCCAAGCAGATATCAATGTTGCAATGCAATAGACTGAGATTTTTCTGGAGAAATTAATTTAATTTAATTACAACCATAAACATAAAACAAATGCTATGGGCATAGAAAGTACAAAATTGAAAGAGTAAATGAGAAAATGTAAAGGGAAAGAATGAGAAACTTGGAAATGAAAAAAGTTCGCATGACTCTACCTCGTTTGTTGCGGTAGTGGTATTTGTAGCAGCGAATAAATTAATACCATCAGCAGAGGAGCGAAGAAGTGCAAATAGTCTGTGAGGATGGAAAATGTTAGGAGTGACAACATCCCGTCTGCCAACTGTAAGAACCAACACGGTGGAAGAAGCTTTATCTCGCAGCCCTGCTATCTGGTTAATCCAGAGAACTTGACACCACTATCTGGCGTAGGCACGAGTTTGCCCCCTCAATCTCGTGAACAATGCCAGAAGTTGTTTCGATCCCGCCCCCACTTACCTGAGCCATTAAAACTATAGCAACACCAACGAGAAACTCGGCTGGATTGTTTGTGTCTGACACAGGTGCAACTGAGATAGACAGGCTGGCAGCTCCAGGCAGCTGACGCTTTTCACTAAAGGGCAGTGGCAGGCAGATCCTGCGAGAATTGCGATGTATAGGCTAGTGGCGGATTCTCACGTACAGTGACCGCAAAATTGCAAGCCTAGCCGCTTCCAAATGTTGTATATTTATCAAGTCCTAAATTTCGTCAAAGAAAATTCATATATGTTGACACATAGGAATGATGTTCATACAGAGTGTTTCAAAAATACGAGGCATAATTTCAGGTATGTATTTCCCACATGTAGACAATCAAAATAGTTCATTACAACATGTGTCCGGAAATGCTTCATTTCCGAGTTATGGCCTTCACAACATTGAAATTCACCGGAACGTTTTTCTTTCCGCAGGTCGTTGTCATTACTGAAGATGTTCAAAATGTCCACCTCCTGCTTGAATAAGGCAGGAAAGTTCGGATTTACACCACACTGCTGCAAGAATCACTGACAAAACCTAACTCGTGCAGGGTAATCTGCTGGTGACAGGGTCTGTACCGGTACACGTTGCAAATGATAAGGATACAATTGATACTCTTTCAACAGTCTCCAGACAGTCGTATGAGGAACATTGACTTGCAACGCTACCCTTCGTGTGCTGATAGAAGGAGTCATGTTCACAGCCTCCAGAATCTCCTCCTGTACTTCTGGAGTTGTAGATCTTGGTCGTCCCCTTCCCAAACCAGGAGAGTTAAATTTTCCATACTCGCACAGACGGTAATGGAGACGTACAAATGTCTTCCGATCTGGACATTTTCGCTGTAGGTGGGTACCTCTCCTGGTACAAACGACGAAACAGCGCAGCATTGCCGTCCGCCTTACCGTACATGAAGTGTATCTGTGCCAGCTCTTGATTTGAATACATGTCGCACAGTCTAACGCCTACACAACACTGAATGTAACCTTCGCC
This sequence comes from Periplaneta americana, assembly GCA_025594305.2. Classification (NCBI taxonomy): domain Eukaryota; kingdom Metazoa; phylum Arthropoda; class Insecta; order Blattodea; family Blattidae; genus Periplaneta; species Periplaneta americana. Next base: position 134,555,780 of record JAJSOF020000013.1, on the reverse strand, counting down.
TCGGAATGAACTGTCAGAGTGCCCTCTTAATGTCTCCATTGACGGCAGCGACCTGCGCAAAGAAAAACGTTCCGATGAATGTCAATGTTGTGAAGGCCATAACTCGGAAATAAAGCATTTCCGGACACATGTTGTAAGCTTAATAAACTATTTTGATTGTCTACATGTGGGAAATACATACCTGAAATTATGCCCCGTATTTTTTAAACACCCTGTATATACAACACCAGAAACCGTGACCTTTTTGACATACCTAAGTGTAGGCTAACTAAAACAATGAATAATTATTTTTATTATGTCTTTAAAAATAGCAAATAAATTTCCGAGATATCTTTTTAATCTGGAAAGGAAGTTTTTTAACAGACTTGTCTCTGGTTGGTTAATCAACAAACCATTTTATGAAATTAATGAGTTTTTGAATGTCAATGTCATTGGGAGTTTTTAAATTAATTTTATTGTTCTGTTGTTTACTTTTTATTACTGACATTGTCAATTGCACAATGTTGTGTGCTCTGACTGTACAACACTGAATATATTTAATATACTGTTTCGGCGCACATTATCATGTGGTGCAAGTCATCTAACTTCAGCTTGGTTGATATGTGCATCGGTGGAGAAACTGTGATTTTCTGTGTGAACATCTTATGCATCTTGTCTTATCTTTATTTATTTATTTATTTATTTAGGGTAAAGGTTGATAAATTGTGATACGAGTAACATTGTGATAGTTCTTTTCGAGAGTTTACTAGACTTCCACTCACACTGCGAAAGAAAACGGCACCTTTCAATGTACAGGCTTACATCTTCTGGTTTTTCTTCTCCCCATGCTGCTGTCATGGTTTTTCCCCTTCCCCACTCCTTTAATGTGGTAGCTATTAGATTACGTCCATTTTCGGCTTTTTCTCTTCAAAATTCTCTAGAGTTCCTTCAGTCGAACGGCGGAACTCGGAATGAGACAAGTGGCCAACAGGCTTGGAGCTCACATATTCAGCTTTTCTCCGCCCAAAACGTCCTTGCAAGGACAGGTTTTCGCTTACTTTTTAATGTTTTTCCTCCCATTTCCCACTTCACTCATTCAAGAAAAAATACAAGTACATAAAAAATCACAACGGATAGTCTACAAATGGAAAAAATACAAGTATACAGGGTGATTCACGAGGGTTTACCGTCATTTTACGGAGCTTATTTCTGAAGACATTTTGAGCAAAAAATTGTCATATAAACATGGGTCCTATTCTCAATATTTACAGAGTTACGTTTCGTTATTGGAACGCATTGCTGTGAACGCGTGATCTTGGTCAGCGTGCAGTCAGCAGCCAGCGCGAGCTCTACGGAAATCAAAGATAGCCGTATGAAATTACGTAGAGCGACGAGTGCCGTTCACAAGCGTGCGGCAAGTGTATTGAAGCGGACGGCGACATTTTTTAAAATTGCTCAAAATGTCTTCAGAAATAAACTTTGTAAGTGGTGGCAAATCCTCGTGAATCACCCTCTATTAACTGATTAATAACAAACTCAGAATGTGCCACATACCTTCCAACAAACACCCAATAGATATTATTTTATAAGCACACGAGCTGACATTACATCACAATAAAATTATTGTGCACCTCCACGACCCTACCGTGAATTTCAATTCCCGATAAAGCACGTGATAATTGCCTTCATTTCCTCTTCACTGAAAGTACTCAAAGAACACCAGTCTCATCAGCTAAAAGTCAAAACTAGGTCACTTTGATGAGAAAACAATTGTGATTGGTTTACAGTTGTGCCTATTTTATTTCTGAACCCGTACCACATTGCTGTGAGCTCTGAAAACCAGAGTGGGTTTGAAATGCTGCCTCTCATGTCATCAGACGCCAATTAGAATTCCGTGCATGGGGCAGTCATGGAGCAGCTTTGTAAAACAATATCTCAGACATAAAAATGAAACATTGGACGTACTCCATATTGGAATTGGCTGCGCTGTGACACCACATTCTGATGTCGAGTGGTTTTCTAGGGTTCTAAATTGAATTGTTAAACAATTGATTTAAATTGACGCCAACAGTTTTCATCAATTGAAATTCATAAAAGTGCAAACGGCACTCCTTCTCGTCGCTTTATATTTTCATATTTTGCATATGGCTGCTCCATAATTTCAGGGATACCAAAATAGCTGCCATAGTCACTGTCAAATGTTTTTCTTTTGTTATTGTCTACTAAATTACAGTAGAGCGTCTCGTTTAGGCACATTGAAAACGTAAACAAAGTGCAGGTAACGTGTGGGGGAGGTCGAGCCGTACGATAAACACGAGGGATGCACAAGGTTTTAGTTACAATTAAATATATTAATTAAAATTGATTTAACATTAAGTGACATTATATTTTATGTCTCGTGACGAGAATATTGTACGAACTGGAAATATAAAAATTGGAAATTTATCCTTTGAAGAGGTGGAAAAATTCAAATACCTGGGAGAAACAGTAACAAATATAAATGATACTCGGGAGGAAATGCCAGTTATTATTCGGTTGAGAAGCTTTTATCATCCAGTCTGCTGTCAAAAAATCTGAAAGTTAGAATTTATAAAACAGTTTTATTATCGGCTGTTCTGTATGGTTGTGAAACTTGGACTCTCACTTTGAGAGAGGAACATAGATTAAGGGTGTTTGAGAATAAGGTGCTTAGGAAAATATTTAGGGCTAAGAGGGATGAAGTTACAGGAGAATGGAGAAAGTTACACAACGCAGAACTGCACGCATTGTATTCTTCACCTGACATAATTAGGAACATTAAATCCAGACGTTTGAGATAGGCAGGCCATGCAGCACGTATGGGCGAATCTAGAAATGCATATAGAGTATTAGTTGGGAGGCCGGAGGGAAAAAGATCTTTAGGGAGGCCGAGACGTAGATGGGAAGATAATATTAAAATGGATTTGAGGGAGGTGGGATATGATGATAGAGAATTGATTAATCTTGCTCAGGATAGGGACCAATGGCGGGCTTATGTGAGGGCGGCAATGAACCTCCGGGTTCCTTAAAAGCCAGTAAGGAAGTAAGTAAGCAAGGCTACTCCATAATTTCAGGGATGCCAAAATAGCTGCCATGTCACTCTCAAAAGTTTTCTTTTGTTATTGTCTACTAAATTACAGTAGAGCGTCTCGTTTAGGCATAGTGAAAACGTAAACGAAGTGCAGGTAACGTGTGGGGGAGGTCGAGCCGTACGATAAACACGAGGGATGCACAAGGTTTTAGTTACAATTAATTACATTAATTAACATTAATTGACATTATATTTTCCAAAAACACACAAAATAAAAGAACGCAAATTGTATAACATTATCATATACATATTTTAACAAGCAAGGAATTGTAACGTTGAAATAATTCAATATAACAAACCAAATTTTGCTACTTATTCTATATGGAAGTGCTACAATATGGAGGAGCTGTGCGATACCGACCGATGGAGTAGGAGAAGGTGACGAACAGTTATTAAGAGGTAAATTGACAAATAGAAACTCTATCAGAAATAAAGTAGATTCAATCAAAACTATAGATACTGAACGAAATTACCTACTAAGAGATAGGCATCAGCAAAGACTAAATTTTCCTAAAATTAGAAACACTTATTATTAATTAAATTAGATAAGCAGACAGGTTTTGAAAAGAAGATAGAATTACGTCAAGGTTTTAAAATAATAAAAATTGAAAATAGAGAATTAAGGTAGTTATTAATGTATTCAGATAGCTATATTATTTAGTAAAGGTTCAGAAGATAATTTTGAGTTTATAAATTGCTTTACTAATATGTCTTAATTTCAATAATAATGCATTTATAATAAATTCAGTAGGCATTATAATAGTAATGAATTGATAATGAGTACATGCGACACAATAATGAAACTAAATTGAGGTTGATTATGTAAGCAACTTGTCAAGTTTGTTTTTAAGCAGGTATGCGGTAGTCTTCATTGAAGTTACGCAAACGTTTCTGCTGACAAGGAAATATTGTAAGAAATAAAGACAACCTACATATAGAATGTATCGAGTCAGCTAATTCAGGTTCATGACTTACAGTATGTCGACATCTGATCATCAAATTGGAATAATAAGTTATTATTAAAGTAAGACCTAAATAATTACAATTAAATTGTGAAAAGGAGCAGATAAAATAAGGTTTAATGTCTTAATGGTTATCACGATTGGTTTAAACATGCACTAAAACCAGACGTAAGTGCAAGTTTGAACCAATAAATTATTGAGATTTGCGATAAAATAATGAGTCTAGGAAATTGTATATTTAGTATGTAGAATTACATTTGTTTATAGATCTTTTGTTATATTATTAAGTTTTGTACTTGTGAACTATATCAATAAATCAATATACTTATTCTATATGATGATGTTTTCAAGCAGCATTTTTACTGTCGTGAATTTCATTTTCCGTATGACTAACATAATATCACAGTCTTCTGTACTGTACCTGAATAAATTGAACTTGGATCATTATTATGTTTAGGAAATAGAGTTGTCACTTCAGACCAATATACTGTAGTTTTGTTAATTCGGCCACAGGAGACGGTGATACAGAGAATGAAATTTATGACCGTAAAAAATTTGTACAAACATTTATAAAAGATTACTACGTACTTACAGCTTAAGTAGTTTCACGTCTACCGTGTGTAGAGGCTACACATGTATTATTATTATTATTATTATTATTATTATTATTATTATTATTATTATTATTATTATTATTATATCATGCATCGAAGTTTGTACTTTGGGGATCTTACTGTAGTACTGGGAGTTCAGTTTTATGTGTTAGTTGTTTATTAAGTTAGTCCCCGAGCCTTAATCCCTTTATGACAGTCTTGTATTAACACGAGGCTGGGGACGGTCGCTGCAGTGACGTCATAATCTTTCAAGTGGCTCGGGGATGTCACATGTCAACGCGCGCTTAGAACCAGGAGCCCTCGGTGACAGCTTTAAGATCATAAAGCTAAAGAGAGTGTTTGTGTGAACAACTGCCGGTATGTGACGTTTAACAAACTCTGCCTTCCCGATACCTGCTATCGAATGTGCTGAGCTGGCAGCATTCTCTCTCTCCTTTCTACTGCATTTAATCGCGCCAGCTGCCATATCATGTAGTATAGCACATAATGCACGATTCTGTGTAATATTCATAAAAAAGAGAAATTTCTGTAATTTGATTACGCAGAGTTCCTAATTAAAGACCTCAATTGCAATTATATTAGGCCTACATCATAAACTTAATGTTGGACCATTAGATTTGGTTGGAGGTTTCCATTTGGCACGGCGGTCGACTCACAACTGCCTTACGCATGCCGTGTATTATCGCTCTCTGTGAGATAATCACATCACACTGCCATCTAGAAATGTGATCGCATTCTGTGGATGTCATTCGACATATGACTTCTCGAAATGCCATAGCTTAACTTTGAAAAAAAAAGGGTACGGGGGTAAAAGATAGTAAGCACTATGACAGTAGTTTTGAAAAAAACACAAAATAACTTTCCTAATTTTTATATTGAAATAAGAATGAAAGTAGAAATTAAGCAACATACATATATTATTGGAATACGTTTAAGTGCTAATTTTGAAGCACTTACAGTATGGATATTCATGACTTTGTACATAATTTATGGTTGGTGGTTACTCTTTTTTACATCAGACTGTACTTAGCATGTTATTAATAAACACAGACTATGAAATTAAGTAAAACAGGAATACTCTTTAAGGATCAGATTTATGTCTGTTATGAAATTATTCTTGTATTTGGTGTTTCAAAAGACCAGTTAGTGAGTACATTGCAGTTACGACTCACTAATTTCCATCTACTTCATCTCCTTGGCCCTTTGTTCATAGGCTTCGATAGGCTTCAAACCTTCTTAAACTGTGGCAGAATCTGGAGTATCTATTTCGTATATTCTAATTTACAGAATAAACCTAAGTAATGTCATTAATTTCAGGCGGTTATTCTTTGAGGTATTTCAAACAAAAAAGTTTAAAACAATTTTGCTCGTTTTTTCTTTTTGTTTTTTTTTCTTGTCGAAAAAAAAGTTTGTTTTGTATTAAATATTTCATACCGTATTTTGAGAAAGCAATTAATTTAATTCTCAATATGTTCATTCAACGAGGTTGCGGGTTCGATCCCGGCCCAGGTAGATGACATTTAAGTGTGTTTAATTGCGACAAGTTCATGTAAGTAGATTTATTGGGATGTAAAAGAACTCCTGCGGGACAAAATTCCGGCACACCGGCGACGCTGATATAACCGGCGAGCAACGTTAAATAAACCATATTTTTTTGTTCATTCCATTTAAGAGAGCAGGGTATTATGATAATAAATTGACAGAATTTCAGTTTTTTGTTTCTTTTAAATGTGGGTAAATTTGAACCAAACACATGTATGAGTAACTTTTCGTTTTGAAAAGGAAATTTAAAATGTTAGAAATGGACAAAACTGAAATTCTTGCAATAATTTATTATTATACACTACTCTCTTAAATTTATTGAGCATACTGTGAGTTAAATCAATGACTACCAAAACGCGCTATTAAATATTTCACATAAAACAATTTTTTCTCGAAACGGAAGCAAAAACGAATAAAATTCTACTAAATTTTGTTTGAAATATTTCAAAGAAAAACCTCTTGAAATTAATGACATTATTTACGGTTCACTCTATATATATATTTGTTTACTTCCATCAACTGATCTTCTATCTTGACATTTTCTTTTCATCTGAATTGATAACAATGACAACTGATATCAGTCGTTTTATCACTGTATACTTCAGGGTTATATGTGTAGTGTTACCTGAATGAGTTGGTGTCCTTCCCATTCTCTTCAATATATTCGTACACTTTTTCTTTGAGTTTGTAGGCCTATGTTCCTGGGAGGTTTCGAATTTTATCGTGATGAAGTTTATCCCTTCTCGTAACTCCTAGACATCTTCTTAAAAACCCAATTTCTTCTGTCTGTATCCTACAGCGTATTTTTGTATCTGAAATCCAGGTTTCTCTGTCATCTAGTCCGCATGGGACTGCCATAATTTTATAGAACTTAAGGTATGAGTCTGTTCTAAACTTTCCTTTCAGAGTTCTTTTAATATTTCCATATATTTAATTAAATGTTTCCACATCGTTTCCTGGATAAATTTCAAATCTAGATTTAATACATCATTAATGTATATTCGAAAAGAAATAATGTAGGTCCTAAAATAGTTCCTTGTGCAACTCCAATATCTCCATTTATTTTTATCACTGATATAATCGTCAATCTTCGTCATCATAGTTCTATTACTTGAATATGCCTGAAATAATTTATAAACCAGACTTCTAATTCCAATCACATAGGCCTACATTTTTTCTAGAAGTGCCTTACGATTAACCATATCGAAATATTTTGGTAAGTCTTTTCTATTGATTACTATCTACCATTGCTTTCACCTTAGCACATTATCGGAAGCTTTGACATAATCTGTAAACACTATGCATGTTATAAGATGAAATTGTTTTTCATATATAAAAATTATTTTCTTTGCCAGATCCACTGAAAACTTCAGTAGTTTTGTTCCTTAATTTTATTAATGATAGCAGTGCACTTAGATTAGATTAGATTAGATTAGATTAGATTAGATTAGATTAGATTAGATTAGATTAGATTAGATTAGATTAGATTAGATTAGATTAGATTAGATTAGATTAGATTAGATTAGATTAGATTGGATTGGATTAGATTAGATTAGATTAAATCTTATTAAAGTCGTGAGTATTATACAAATACTATGGACATAGTCATAATAAAACAAACAGAGTGAATAAAATTATATTAAAAACATAAGTTATTAACGGAGAACTCAAAGTATTCACTAATAGTATAAATGATTAATCATCATCCAGCATTTTAAAACATTATTAAATGTGTTATAGTTAACAGTGTGTGCAGACTTATGTAATCTATTAAACATAGATACTGCCATGGACATAAATTGTTTTTTAGTTGTTTCCAGTCTAACATTAGATTCAGTCAAGTGAAAATTGTATCTTGTATTATAATTATGATGATCAGATCTATGATAATAATTTGCTAAATTTTTCTTTACCCTCAGCAAAGAAGTGAAGATGTAAAGATTAATAGCAGTAAGGATAGCCTCATTTATGAATAATGGCTTACAGTGCGCATCATAAGCAGAACCAGTTAAAATACGTAAGGCACTTAACAGAGAGGTGGGTCTGAAACCTTACGTCAGGTACAGGGTTCATTTAAATTCCGTAAATGTACCATACCAGCTAACTTTACTTCTGGAGATAATCATGCTATCAGCGTATTCCGAATCTCACCGGTCCGGTGGCATCAATGACGTCACGTTGGAACGAAAAGAAGGAACAAAACTGCTGGAAGAATCGATGCTGTCATGGCGACTGTGTAAGTGGTTATCTGTGCTACGCTAGCAAAATTTGCGAAATTTCCGTACTGCCATCTCGTTGAAATAAAAGAGATCATAAACAACTTATTTCTTGAACCGGTAGTAATAACTGGTCCGTTGACATGTTCGCTCATAAGCCATTAACATATTGTTTTTACGTTGTGCTCATTACAAACAATACAGCAGAACTAAAGCAGAACACACCGCCATGACACAACAGTGCACGATGTCATTCGTCTGCTAATTCCCGCCCTATACAAGAACCAATCAGATTCACTGATGGCGGCTGATGGAGCCTGCCACCACCTCTGCAAGCTGATGGCACCGGTGCGACACCGGTGGAGCATCAATGACGTCATCGGTGGAATTCGGAACACCGTGATGCCATCGGATTGCTCACCGGTGAGATTTGGAATACGCTGTATGGGTTTCATCGCCCTTCATAATCCGTTTCCGTCGCCCGGATTTCAACCCGCGATCCTCGGACCCAACGGTCAGCGCGGTAACCGTAAGACCACCGAGATATCTATCGATCTGTCTGACTGTGTCTCTCTTTCTCTTTTTTTATTGGGGGAATCCCTTTGAGCCGTGGCGAATGCCCGACGCAGAACATGAATGCTATAAAACTGTTACTATGGCAATACTTAGCTGTTATGAATAAATAACAGATTTAAACAAACGTATTTAAAAAGTGCAAAGGGGAAGGCGTGGCAGCACGTCACGTAAAGCATGACGTGTGGGCTAGCAGCCTTGACACGTCTGTTGAGTTCGATTTTGTGTCTGAATTGCATTATATATGCACAGGCTTGTCTATAGCAGCGATAAACAAGTGCCTGCCGTCGTGCTCTACGTTCTCTTGTGGGCTTTGAAATTCAGTACTCACTCTATTACGTTTTTTTCTCTCTTCTGTCCTTCCATCGCAACCACCATCATTTCATCCACTACCACACCACTGCATTACAACCACCATGTCGCCGGAGAGTTTAATTTAATTTTAATTAAATTTTTTATTTACTACGGCATTCGGTAAGTAATGGCAACAATGCTGTAAATCAGTGCTCCTAGCGGTGACCATTGAAATATTGTACTACGTAATAGAGCAGCGATTGTTTCGTAAATTTGCACTATTGAGAGTCTAGAAGTAGCCATATTTTGTAAATACAATGCCTGTCTCTGATTTATAGTAAACAATACAACCCTAAAGGTACGAACGTGGCTCATAAAAATCTAAGTTGGAAGAGAAAAACGTGTAAATCAGTGCTTTAGGACATTACAATAAGCCTGTGAGAGAGAAGTCCTATCACACTGAACTATTGCAAGTTGGGTAGAAGCGATGTATTCGCTTTCAATGAAGAGTTGACGACCGAAAAGGTTTAGATTGATCAGTGAGAGAGATATCCAGCAATGCTGCTGCAGATGGAGTCCGCTATCTTTGAAGAATTTGGCAACGTATTGTTGACATGGCAGGAGACTATATTTGGAGTATGTAATGTCAAAAGTAACCTAATTAAATTTAGTGTGAAACAGTAACTATGTTGCTATTACTTTTCGAATGTCCTAGTGTTTTATTTATTTATTATTTATTTATTCTATTTTATTTTATTTACTGTTTATTTATTTATCTACCTGTCTATCTATCTGTCTATCTGTCTATCTATCTATCTATCTATCTATCTATCTATCTATCTATCTATCTATCTATCTATCTATCTATCTATCTATCTATCTATCTATCTATCTATCTATCTATCTATCTATCTATCTATCTATCTATCTATCTATCTATCTATCTATCTATCTATCTATCTATCTATCTATCTATCTATCTATCTATCTATCTATATCTATCTTTCTGTCTTTATCTTTTTATCTATGTATTTATTTATTTATTTATTTATTTATTTATTCATTCATTCATTCATTCATTCATTCATTCATTCCGCACTAACTGAGTGACCGGAATTTAGTTCAGCGCGTTTCCGTCTGCTATTCATTATTGCGAAGCAATAAAAATGATGATTTTCTGAAACGGTTGGTGACAGATGATAAGAAGTGGATAGTTTATGACAACATTCGAAAGGGAAAATCATGGCGTAAGAAAGGTCAGTCCCCACAATTCCATAGCACAGGAAGTTTAAAAATGGCGTCTCAACATCCGATAAGGGCACAAATACCCACAAAATATTATGCTATGCATTTCACACATATCACAGAGTATTTTATAGAATTTTTTTCTAAATTTCCTCGTTTTTCACCAAAAAATACCATCCTCTCTCCTTAAGATTGACATGAAATATACCAGCGTAGTACGAATAAAACAATGCTATATTAAGTGACATCTACAGTAAACCATACTTCACAGGCGCAGAAATTTACTCGTCAAGAGTTTGATGACGAATTAATCCCCACTCCAGTATGACCGGAAGGAGCACTTGGTTTCTACGCACTCTGAAATATTTGTTGCCGGGCTACCACTGCATAGATAAATAATCGTTTAATAGTAATATGCGTTACAAGAGCGGTGTGTGGAAGTTTTCATGTTCGAGGAAAAGGTTGAAAAAGCGAAACGTAGTTGAGCTTTTTTAATTTCCGAGAAAGGAAAGATAACATACCGCTCTTGTATCGTACATTATTTTGTGCGAAGATCGTTTATTACATACCTGAAAGAGGTAGTTATAATTAGTTGCAATGAAATCTCCATCTTAGTTTCTGTTCAATGAAGGCAAATTTGCAAAACAAAAATATCTATATTCAACATCGTTGCTTTAAAATTTTTTCTGTGTTTACTATACTCCAGCAGGCCGTGATATACGTCTGTCTTTTTTTTCCCCAGTCTATGATGAGTCTGGAATCTTGTTCATTTTTTCACGGCTTCCTTAATGTTACTTGCATCACGAATGCAGTAACTTTAGTGGAGTTGTAGAGTTTACTTAATTTTTGCAAATATTTAAAAATAATAATTAACAGTGCAATTTAGGTGAAATTGCAGTGGTAAGTTTCCAATTTATAATTATTACTATATTGAACGTCTCTAAAAATAATATGTTAAAAGCCTAAAGCAGTAAAATCAATATGTCACTTAAGCGGTAAGAAGAGGGAAATTGTTATGTGTGTTAGGTTGGGAATACTGAATGTGGAATTTCACACTCTTCGCGGATTGGTTTTGTGCGGAAACCAAGCAAATACGCACGATCTCGCACAAAAAAATTAGGAAACATATTCTTAATTAGATATTTACTTGTTTACGTACGTACGGGTAATTATTAACGTATTCCCTTAGAGAGGGACGCATGTAGAGATTAGTAAACATAGTTTCCTTCTCTGGAATTCCTGTTTCGAGTGTACCGCTGTAATGAAGTAGTCTTGGTTCTTGTTTTGACAAATTAGAGTTGCAATCATTAATTCCCCCGCTCTGCGCTGTTTCGTCTGCTAATTGCAGCCGTACGTCATCTCTCTCTAATCGCGCTGTTAAAATTACAGCAGCCGCGTACTCTGCAGACAAGCTTAAGTGGACACACCTCACGAGGCAGTCAGATCGAGTCTAGGCTGGTGACAGCTTATCGTCACCTACACGTTGTCCTCCCAGTAGCGGTCGGTGGGTTTGAAAGTTGAGGAGGCCAAGATGTGAATGATGAGAATATAAAAATATAAGGCCTGTGACGTACCTCATTACCAAGCGCAGAATTTATAGATTTTAAGAAATTAAAATTAGGTTTTCAAATTTATGTTTTAGGATTTTACATCTTATGTTTAGAAATTTATATGATTTTACGAGAAAAGAATAAAAATAAACAACATACTATTAATATATTACAACGGCTTGGTAAAGATTGCCTCTCTTTAGGACACTCTAAGTCCTAACCTACGAATTAGGTTTTTTTTAGGTAATATTGCATTTAAGAATGTTACTCTTTGCTACATAAAACGAACAAGAAAAACAATATTTCGAAAGTAACGAGATAGCAACAAAATTGATTCGAACCTAAGAATCCGGGGCTTGCTCATTGTTATTACATAGTCTAATTTTACAGCAAAGTAACTGGACGTTCCTCTTTCTTCGCAAACCGATCAAATAGGTCACAACATACTGAATAACTGCTACTAGAAGAAGCTAGAGACAAATCTGCATTTGTTTCTAAACTCTCGATATATTTAAAATACTGTATAAATAACAAGAACACCCGCAAACAAGAGAAAATCTAACAACATAAATAAAAACTTTTACGCAGGGAGAGAAAACTAACATGTGACTCAATTTTCTAAACCCAAGAAGAGAGAAAGAGAGAGAGCTTCCCAATACACCCGAAACTGGCCGTGACTGTAAGCAGTACAGTTGTCAGCGGTGGGTAGGACGTCTCCAAATCGGCTCCCTTCGCGCGTTCTAGTCAAGTTTAAACACTCTTCTAACCAGCTATCTTATTGGTTGAACTGCTGTTGTCATGGTTAACCGGAGAGTAGCGTCATGTAGCCGACTCCTCTCTCCCGCTCTCGCATAGACACTGCAGGCTGCTAGATGCCGACTACACAGGTTACAGCGCTATCTGTTATTTTTCAGTACGAATTATTTGTACTATCTACAGTATAGTGAGCGGGCATCACCAACTGAATGTGGTCGACTTCACGTAACTTACATCTTAGTCGTAGTGAATAGTAAAATTAATATAAAAGGGAAAATGTTCGTCATTTGGTGTAACTTGTCTGTGATCTTAATTCAGCTGAAATTATTACCGCCATATTGTGTTCTGGTAAAATATTAGGGGAGGCTCGGCCTCCCTTGCCTCCCCTGAAAATCCGCCGCTGCGTCCTCCGTAATTCCGTTATACGCAGGAGACGAGTTCACATTCTACGAATCTGGGCTACAATCTCTCAGGAGGGATATCATGTCCGTATCTTTCTAATCAATCGTTGTACACTTGAAACAGACCATTCTCACTGGACGTAGTTCTTTACAATTTAACGGGCAGATAAATTATCATATTGGTGCAAATGTTTAATGAAAATCTTGACTTCATTCGTTAAGCGACCCATTGATCACAAAATGAGAACTCAAAATGGAAGAAAACAAATGATGACAGCACAACAAACGGTTTGGCCTGCTGACTCGTAAGACCGTAATACTTACCGGTAGTATATTGAGTATATTAAGTATCGTACAGTCAGTGAACACAAATCTGTGCAATTGACAAAGTCAAATAAAACATATAAAATAAACAAGATTAAAATTGTATCAGTAACACTCAACAACATTAACATTAAAAAGCTCATTAATATCATAAAAGGGTTTCTTGATTAACCAACCAGAGACAAGTCTGTTAAAAGACTTGCTTTCCAGATTGTAAACATGTGTTGGAAATTTATTTGCAATTTTTAAAACATAATAAAATAATTGTTCATTGATTTGATTAGCCTACACTTAGATATATGAAAAAGGTCACGGTTTCTGGTGTTGTAGAGGTGTACATCATTCCTATGTGTCAAAATTTGTGAATTATCTTTGACAAAATTTAGGGCTTGACAATTAATATACAATGATGTTATAGTATTTATTTTTGATATTCTTATTGAATTTGGTATTCCCAAGAAACTAGTTCGATTAATTAAAATGTGTCTCAGTGAAACATACAGCAGAGTCCGTATAGGTCAGTTTCTATCTGATCCTTTTCCAATCCACTGCGGGCTAAAGCAGGGAGATGCACTATCACCTTTACTTTTTAACTTCGCTTTAGAATATGCCATTAGGAAAGTTCAGGATAACAGGCAGGGTTTGGAATTGAACGGGCTACATCAGCTTCTTGTCTATGCAGATGACGTGAATATGTTAGGAGAAAATACACAAACGGTTAGAGAAAACACGGAAATTTTACTTGAAGCAAGTAAAGCGGTCGGTTTGGAAGTAAATCCCGAAAAGACAAAGTATATGATTATGTCTCGTGACGGGAATATTGTACGAAATGGAAATATAAAAATTGAAGATTTATCCTTCGAAGAGGTGGAAAAATTCAAATATCTTGGAGCAACAGTAACAAATATAAATGACACTCGGGAGGAAATTAAACGCAGAATAAATATGGGAAATGCGTGTTATTATTCGGTTGAGAAGCTCTTATCATCCAGTCTGCTGTCCAAAAATCTGAAAGTTAGAATTTATAAAACAGTTATATTACCCGTTCTTCTATATGGCTGTGAAACTTGGACTCTCACTCTGAGAGAGGAACATAGGTTGAGGGTGTTTGAGAATAAGGTGCTTAGGAAAATATTTGGGGCTAAGCGGGATGAAGTTACAGGAGAATGGAGAAAGTTACACAACACAGAACTGCACGCATTGTATTCTTCACCTGACATAATTAGGAACTTGAAATCCAGACGTTTGAGATGGGCAGGGCATGTAGCACGTATGGGCGAATCCAGAAATGCATATAGAGTGTTAGTTGGGAGACCGGAGGGAAAAAGACCTTTAGGGAGGCCGAGACGTAGATGGGAGGATAATATTAAAATGGATTTGAGGGAGGTGGGGTATGATGATAGAGACTGGCTTAATCTTGCACAGGATAGGGACCGATGGCGGGCTTATGTGAGGGCGGCAATGAACCTTCGGGTTCCTTAAAAGCCATTTTGTCTTGTCTTGTCTGTCTTGACACAAATAACGGTCTGCAGTGTCCCTTCATTGATGAATTTGTTATAATTCTAATAGCTTTTTTGTAACATAATAGTTTTATTAACATGAGTACTATTACCCCATAAAAGTAGTCCGTAGTTCTGCATAAACGATCGATTTTGCACTACCTTACAGAAAGTAAAAAATTAAATATTACAGTACTTTCCCGGTCTATTAGGACTGTGAAATTTGCCTGTGAAATAAACTTTTTCCATTGAAATCATTAACTATAGATTGACAAATCGAACTGAAACCCTGACCGAGTTACTACTTGAGCGCTGGCTGTCTTGGGGAGGAGCAAGTGAGAAAGCACGGGGGGAAGGGAGAGAGTACTATGCACTTTGTACTTGCAGGTCCACTCACAGTTTGTCAAACCTGGTAACAAAAGCATTAAAAGGTTGACTAGTTGCCTGCAATGCTAGCATAATGGAACCTTCCTAGCCGACTTCGAGGCAAAGATGAAGAATCCGTTATTGTGGTAATACTGGAGAGTAGTTCTTCTATTGGTCGCGATGCCCACACACACACCCTCTCAGATAATTACGTGGTGATTGGTGACTGAATGACGAGGAGCGAGGGAGAGAGAAGAAAAAAAGAGAGAGATTCCAGAAGTTGGCGTGTTTTACGGGGTTTCACTTGAAGTTGTCAAACTATACTAGAATATAACCTTTTAAATTTCGTGCCTTTTTTGGCCCACTGTATATAGGTACATGTGATATTTATGTACAGGGACATTTTCTTTTTACTTCAATTTTAATTGTACCTGAGTCTCTGAATGTACTTCACTCCCACTCCCTCTACTAGTAAACTTCCAACCGTTCACCACACAGAACCGTCCCTGGGCCATTTCTGGAACAGTACGTTCCAGAAATATGTTCGCGTTTTCCAGTGACGAAAGAGCTTTCAATATTGAATCATAGTTTCGCACAGGTACTGTCGACCGTTTGCCTACGTCACATCCTGATTTCCCCCACCTGCTTCTGTTCGCCCCTCTGCAAAGTTTAGTAGCTGGGCTGTCTTAGCTCTTTTCTGAAAACATTAATTTCTGTTAGAAATTGGACATCTACGTAATATTATACAACTGTTTAAAGTAACTTAAATAAAATGGCCTCTTTAAGTCATTAACTGTCACGTGATCCCCCCTTTCTACGACTCTGCGACAAAACCACTTGAACGGACAGTAGATAGCATTTCTAAGTAATTTTATCTTTTCGGATCGGGCAGAACTGAAGATTAAATTTACAGTACGTAAGGTACTCTTTTATAGAGTAGGTATAGAATTATTTCAACATGAGTTACTCGGACGAAGGACGAAAATGGTAATTGGCATTAGGTACCTTAGTCTATAGTGCGATAATATGCACAAAAGAATTGAAGAATTGAAGCCTGTATCGAAATGAACGGCCACCATTTTCAAAAATGTGTTTAAATATCCATATTGTGATTATTTTTCAATTTCACTTCGTTCTTTATATTTTACGCTAATGTGCTGTGCTCAATTCTTGAGTAAAAACACTAAGTGTTAATACAGTACTGTATTTTGATTAAACAAAAACCTAATGAAAATTATCAAACTCAAAATTGCGATATTTCCTAGTTTACATAAATGGATGAATTACTTTTCTTCCCTCGTATACCTAGTAAAGTGATTTGTATTTTACGCCAGTATCATCGAACTCCAGTCTTGGAAGGGGGAGCAAGCGGTGTTTCCGGTTCTAGACCTTTAATCCGAAGATATAGCCAGGTTAATATTAAAAATGTTAGTAAAAATAAAATTATGTCCCTGTATATGTACTGTACATGTAGGTTGTAATGGAAAATTAGATTTATTTATTAATTAGGTTTTTTAATTATTTTATTAATTTGTGTGTAATTAAGTTACCATTGCCAATTTGCAGTGTAAATAAATACATACATAAATGTCGAAGTAGCGTCCAGATCATATAGCGAGACACGGAAATTATCGTCTACTTACTGTAGAATACATCAAGAGCTCTGAATCAAGCTCTTCATCAACACATTCCACTCAATGTCGGGGATCGGATCGAATGCTTTCAATGTTTATAGTCCAGCTGTCCCAAGTCCATAAGCCTTGAAGATAAATATTGTGACATAAGATCGTTACAGTCCGACGTCGAGGCTAAGCGTCAAGGTTCCTGGCACCTTCAGCGCCCCCTAGCGCTGTCTTCTTGGCGAGGCAACAACTCTTCATTCTTTGCTGTCATCCCACACGCCTTACTAGTCCCTGCTTTACGTATCTTGCAAGGTGACAGCCAAGCTCTCAACGGTTTTCACTCAGTCTAAGATTCAGTGGTTCTCTTATGTAGCCGGCTTCCAGCGCCGAAAACCAGAGATCATATCTAAGTGCACTACGTTCGAAAAAAACGGCTTTTTTGTGACACACTTCGCGGTCTAGCACTTTTTTTATTATGTAGTTTATTTTACGACGCTTTATCAACTGTAATTATTGTCTAGCGTCTGAGTGAGATGAAGGTAATATTTGTTTTACTTGGTTATTTAACGACGCTGTATCAACTACGAGGTTATTTAGCGTCGATGGAATTGGTGACCGCGAGATGGTATGGGTATTTGGCGTGATGAGGCCGAGGATTCGCCATAGATTACCCGATATTTGTCTTACGGTTAGGAAAAACCTCGGAAAAAGCCCAACCAGGTAATGAAGGTAATAATGCCAGCGAAATTAGTCCAGGGTGCAGGGCCGAAAGTTACCAAGCATTTGCTCTTAACGGATTGAGGGAAACTCCCAGAAAAATCTGAACCAGGTAACTTGTACCAAACAGGATTTGAACCCAGGCACTCTCGTTTTACGGTCAGACATGTTAAGAGTTACTCCACAGCGGTGAACACACATATTTTCTCATGTCGGGATTGTCATTCTCATTCAGGTGTAAAGTAAACCCTCAGTCTTTGAGATAAATTGATGAGAATGGATGCAAAATATCGTGTTTTATATTATGACTAGTAGTAACTTACTGCTACTTCGTATATATTTAACCTAGTCCCTACACACGTCTGTAGATAAAATGACATCAACTATATTTCGGAAGGCGTGGTGTACATTATGGTTCAGAAAGCATGGTTGAAACTTTACGAAGTTTAAATAATCCGGTCTTCATTTAATAATAATGTAGCTAATCGGCGATGTATGCATTGGAGGGGGGAAAGGAACTGGCCACCCTTCCTATTATCTCCTGGCCTGGTTACCTGATGAGTTCATTCATTCATTTCATTCATTTATTTTATTCCATAGATCTTACATGAGCAATGAAGCTTTAAGATGTGGAACATGTCAACATTTTACAATATTACAATTACAATTTTTACAAATTTTTATAGTTTTACAATTTAGTAATTTTCTACAATTTTTACAATTTTGTACAATTTTTTTACATTTTTTTACATTTTGGCGAGATGTAGTGAGATGAGATGAGGTCCGAGGATTCGCCAAAATATTACCCGGCATTTGCCTTTTCGGTGGGGGAAACCTCGGAAAAACCCAACCAGGTAATCAAATCAAAGGGGATAATCAAATCAAAGGGGTTGATGCCAAGGACTCGCCATAGACCATCCGGCTTCAGTCCCATGGCTGGGGAAAACCTCCGAAGAAACCAAAGTCCAAAGGGGGATCCAACCCAAACCCGAACGCAGCTCCGGATCAGCAGCCCAGCGAGTCTGTCGACTGAGCTACATCGATGGCTCTACTAAAAGTATACAATACATAGCCAATCAGATTATTAAATTTACAAACGCAAACGATCATTCATAAGTTGAGCTATATTATAATACAAAACAATTTAATTAAATTTAAGGCATAAACAATTCAACCAGTTATGATATACAGAAATTGATAATACATATCATGCAAACTACTTCAAATTACAAACACAAACAATTTATCACTAGAGCTATATAGATTACTATTCAATTTAAAGCATATACAATTCATATACAGTGATGCCTTATTGGTGTTACTTTTGAGATTCAAACCTATCTTCGGACAGTTGACTAAACAACATCATCATTTAATAATACCTGAAGGAGACAAGTAGTCACCTATTGAACCGCGCTCCGAGCTTAATATATATTATGTAAGCTACCTTCATACTGGTTATCAAAATACGCTGTGTTTAAATTTGTTTTGTCTTCTTTAAAGTGTTAAGTACAGGTACAGCTTAAGACTTCAATAAAAAATTTTTTTTTTTTCAAAACATTTTTTGTTTGTTGCTCAAATTACTCCAGTATATTTTACTGAAAAAAATGTCAATATCTGCAATAGTTTTTTAGTTATGATTTAAAAGGCAAGATGCTGCAACTTCAGTCCCTCCTGACAGTGGATAGCAACACTCCCACTCTGATAAATGTTAATTTTTAAGCAATATTTCTCATACCAGCTGATGAGCAAGAATTTGGAGATAAAATTTCTCATGCCGGTAGCCATCTTAGTAATCAGCGTATTCCGAATCTCACCGGTCCGGTGGCATCAGTGACGTCACGTTGCAGCGAAATAAGGAACAAAACTGCTGGAAGGATCGATGGCTGTCATGGCGACTGTACAAGTTGTTGTCTGTGCTACGCTAGCAAAATTTTGCGAAATTTTCGTACTCCCATCTCGTTCAAAGAAAAGATAGCATAAACAATTTATTTCTTGAACCGGTAGTAATAACTGGTCCGTTTACATGTTCGCTCATAAGCCATTAACATATTGTTTTTACATTGTGCTCATTACAAACAATACAGCAGAACTAAAGCAGAACACACCGCCATGACACAACAGTGCACGGTTATTCGTCTGCTAATTCCCGCCCTATACAAGAACCAATCAGATTCACTGATGGCGGCTGATGGAGACTGCCACCACCTCTGCAAGTTGATGGCACAGATGCGACACCGGTGGAGCATCAATGACGTCATCGGTGGAATTCGGAACACCGTGATGCCATCGGATTGCTCACCGGTGAGATTCGGAATACGCTCAAAGGCTGTTTGTTTGTAAACACAAGAACGTGATTTTTAGTTTCAAGAAATTATAGTCCACGTAAAAATATATGATATTATATGATATAAAATCACTTCTCTATATTGGATAGATTTTTTATAAAAAAATTTTAATCAGGTAACTTGTTCCAAGCAGAATTTGAACCGTTGAAGATGTTAAGAGGAACACACTGCAAAATACCAAAAAGTCTGTTTCTTAACATATTAGTGTGAAATTCTAAAATCTAATAATAAATAATTTTATTAATACTCGTATCATGTTGTATTAACTCTGCCAAACATGTGTTTAGTTTAGTTTTTTGTGAAAAAAAAAAAATATGTTTTAACATTCGTGAGCACATAAATCCACTACATAGATCTCTCATGAGGGGAAGAGGGAGGAGGCAGACTGCATTACGTAGGTTGGAAATATACTTTTCTTTTTCTTTGTCGTTACTTTTAAACTTAATGAAATGTGGGATTACGCGAACCTTCAGGGGGTTAAGGTCATTATGCAGGAAGTAGTAACTAGTTAAAAGATTCTTTTTGCATGAAACAAGTCTCAGAACTGCATGGCAATGAATTCATAAGTCCAGACGAATTTTGAACGCATCCCAAGGAAAAATAAAGTTCCTGGCAAAGGTTCTAGCTGCGCTCTACTTTATATCACACCCATATCTGTTACAGTCCATCTGTCTACAACTCCATTTGTGCCTTAAAGTGTTTTGAAAGAAGCAGATCGACATTTTTTATTTCTATAACTTTGTTCTTCGGGGCTGTTATATCTATGCAAAACGCGGGGTAGGCAGGGTGTGCGGGTTGCTGCAGTGCCGGGCGCTCACGTTGGAAGGCCGCCAACTGCACCGCCGGAGCTCCTGTACCGCAGTAATACCTCACAGTAATTACTTTAGATTTTGGCAGAGCGCGCTGCATATCCAGCCCGGCGCGAAGAAGAGAGCGGCTCCCAAGTTATCTCTTGTAAGGAGTAGTCGAGGCGCTTGGCTTAAAATCAAGGTCGTGTGACATAATTCATACTTTTCCATTATTCAGCTTTTGAACTAGACAAAATCACATAGACAAAAGGTGGGCAAAGTTCCGACTGGAACTTGTAAAAGACTTTATAGTGCAATGTTGACAACAATGTGGGTATGACGGAGTATTCGTGAAATTATGTCGGTAGAGCTTGTTCTTCGTGACATTTCCGTAGGCCTAAAATGTCATGTCATTTATTCATTCCTACGTCCTAATAATAAAAATTAATGCTACGAAGCTGACACATTCTATCTTATTGTTAGTGTCACACTTTTTGCAACAATTCAGTTCCTTTTTAACATGTTGTCTATGATACAGGTATCACTGTTTATAGTTTATTTTCTGGAACTGTTATTCAAAGTGTAGACAGAGTGCATGAAAACTATTTACTTATTTATTTATTTATTTATTTATTTATTTATTTATTTATTTATTTATTTATTTATTTATTTATTTATTTATTTATTTATTTATCCGTTCGTTTTTTCATTCATTCATTCATTTACTTACATCCATTTAACTATTTATCTACTATTTAATTAATTATTTAATTGTTCATTTATTCATTAATTTATATTGGTGGAGTTAAGGCCATCAGTCTTTCTCTTCCACACTGCCAGAGACACAAATATAAGCACAAAACTAATGGCCGGTTTCTCCAAGCATTGTTAGAACATTTATCGAATGTTGAACTCTAAACCGTTTGTTAAATAACTTGTAGTTTTTTCATGTCTTCAACACTATAGTCCCGTCGCTCTTAAATTCCGGCAGCCAATTACGTTGTAGGTCGGCTACATTTAAACGTGTGCATCTTGTGATTCGCTTATGAAGAAATTATGCATTTCTTAAGGCTCGATAAATACTTAATATAATCGCCTGCCATTTTGGCTCTTTCGTTGGCGTTCGCAGAAAGCACACGAGGACGTTATTTGCCGCTCAATTATTTGCTGAATTACAGTGCGTTTGATTTATTATCATAGGAGCTACGGCATGATAATGTTTAACGGTGTGGCAAATAGATTCCTCGTCTGGTAGCTCGGCAACGAAAGAACAAAAATGGCGAACGATAATATCTACCAAGACTTTATAGAGCCTTCACTTCCTAAGACGTAAGCAAATAGGAGGAGTCACGCCGGGAATAACAGCGTCGCGAGTATAGTTTGGCTTAACAGATTGTTAAGTGTTTGTGTGTCTCTCTTTAAGAAATGTTTCGTGAATGACGGATAACATAATATTTAAAAGACACTTTGGAAAGCTAATATAGGGAAGATAATAATTCAAAAGTGAACTGATTATCATATTGGCTGCTTATTTTAATGCTGAGCTACTGATGAATATTTTGAAAATGTGGGATCTCAACGTGGCAAGATAACTAGGAATGATGATTTATATACTATGCATGATACTCAGTTTGTAACAATATATATTTTCAAAACAAGTAGGCCTCAAAATTGTACAAGAAATTAAAACCAGAATTGAATATCCTACAAACAGAAATAGACCACTTACTGCAATTCAGCATCTACTATTGATTCTATGATACTGGCTCTTTTCAACTAACTATAGCCGATGTCAATAGTGTTTCAAAATACACAGTGAATATTATATCAAAAAGGTTTCAACAAAAATTGCTTCTTTGGGAAGTCATTATGTTAGCATTATTATGCAATAGTAGTCACCTACTGTATAACTTTCATTGTCTTCTTCTTTACCGATAATGGTCTACTGAACCAGGTTATGACTTTATTATGATTTTACATATGTTTCATGACTTACTTTACAATACAGAATTTAAAGAAAAATATCAGCCAATAAAAATTGCCATATATGTGTAAAATCATTACCAGCTGCTATTGAGTGGTTAAAATAGTGTTAACGCTTGTTACAGTTAAGTATTGGTTGTTTTAAACAAAATGATGTTGAAAAAATGTAAAATACTTTAACAAAACGTTAGAAATAAATAGGATGTTTATTAACACAAGAAATTAAATACAAAATAATAATACATATATTAGTATAGACTAAATACAAATAGAGTTAGCAGTAAAATGTTAGTGTTAGTAAAAAACAATAAATTATGAACAGAAATCATTTTCTAGCACATCCATGAAGTAGTAAAACTCATGCTCAATAAGCAAGCCAAACACACTTAACAATGATACACATAATTACAAGAAACAAAGCAAGGGTAAAATTTAATGTTTAAATTCACTTTAAAATAATACAATTTTAATTTTTACAATTTAACTTTTACAAATACATGAATACATATTGAACAAACACATATTCTTTAAAAATAATATTCCTAACGGCATACATTTTTAAGTCTGAATTTATCACCGCTACATTGAAGTATTATCCATGTGCCAGGATGATCAATTGCGCACAAACGAAACAAAGAAGCAGCAGTTGAAAGTTGGCGGCACCTTTCCACGAGTGCAACTGAGACCTGCATTGTAACCGATTAAAGTCTGTCTTACAGTTTATATTTCCATTATAAATGTCATTTGTCTATGTAATTCGGTCTTATTCTGATGTCTTCTTTTATATTTATATTTTTTTCTGGAATATTTCAGGTGTGTTTTTGGCACGTATAATTAAGCTACTATCAAGGGATTCAGGAAATGGCTGATCACTATTATTTTGTGCTTTCTTGTTAACTGTTACAATGATAACAGTTTGGCCATGAAAGTATTAGAGACTGATCGAACTCCATCTTCCATTTGTGATTATTTTGGAATGACTCCATACATTTGGGAGTGTGGTCCCTGGATGCACACTGCCCGACATACAGCAGCTGGAGTCGTAACTACTCTCGTCTCCGTCGCTTCACTTTGATTTCTGCCGCTTTTAACTACATGGCGCGGTCATAAACGAGATGCTGTCATTAAAATTTAATTGTCGAAGAGGAGTAGCGGCCCGACTTGGAGGAGGAAATTGCAAAAACCTCATCAGGAAATCGCCAGGATAACACGATATTCTGGGTGAAACTGTCGCGATTCGATTGAGCGTGGGTGGAGGGATGTACGGGGGGAAATAGGAGAAGGCTGCTGTGTTTGAAGGTGAAAGTTTCCGAACCTCGATACTGCGGGAACCTGATACAGGGGTAAAGAGGGAAGCACTCAAGTTGCGATGGCTGGAAATCGGATTCTCACCCCATCCCCAGGCCAACAAAGAGTGTAGGCGTGTTTTTATTCTACTGCAGTAGAATGGAACTGTCTGAATCCCAGGTTCGAGACCTGGTTATTTTGAGACATAATACTCAGTGCTTTTTTCTAACAATATTATTTCTGGAACACTACTTTCTCGGCACTTGAAAGTGAAAATTACAACGGGAGACTATTCTTCTATTGTGTTCGAAGTGTCGCCTCTCTCCGTCTGGAATACCACCTTCGAAGGGATGAAAAGGTTTTAATCCCAAGTTATATTGCAGATTTCAACAGAAGTTTGCTTGTAAAATACAAATTTCTTTGCCGGATTTGAGAATAAATAATTGTCCCAATATGAACACGACAATTAAATACCGTAAATTAATTGTTTCTGGATTTTTTCGATTTAAATTGAAATAACTGTTGTATTTAGGTAGCTTGACCGGTGTTATGCGCGAGCATTTGAGTAGGGGTGATGTAGAGTGAATCAGTTCTAGGCCCGCAAGCAAGGAATACCGACGGAAGGAATGCGAATGAAACAATGCGATAAGGAAGAGCGGGCGACAGGAAAGGTCACGATATAGCATGAATGATATTCAAGAGTATAGTCGGAAGAAAAATGACATCGATAGAATCAGTCTTGCGTTGTGATAGTTACATTACGACTTTAGTTTGTTCCATTGCATGTGAATACGTGTTTTGTATCGCACGGTATCATTATTTCATTCGTAAACGTATGTTGTGCGTTTAATTAGCTTCGAATTTTTATCTTGCTACGTTCTTTATTTCCACAGCGATGTCCTCATTTGTTCATCTTCTTGGAAGAGACAGTACTTTCATCGGCCCGTAACTCTCGCTCCTCGGCGTGCCTACACACACACGTCAAAACAGACAGGAATGCCACCATTGCTTTTCGGTAATTGTTCCTTGCGTGAGCTATACTCAGCATATTCAGACGGGCAGGAGGGGAAGGAGGAAAACTGTATGCATGCTGAGGTAAGTTATAGTTATGTTGAAAAACATTGATCACGTACCTGCACTCCATGGGCGATCACAGTTTTCATTCACTGCTATACAAACACTTGTACTTAAAACAATGAAGCCTTCCCTTTTCATTCTTCCACTCACAATAAAATAAACTACAGTGTCTTTATTGGTTCCATAACGATTCTAATGTTTTTGTAATAGTTAGTATATTATGTACTAGCACGAGGAAAAGAAGTGAACTGTACAGGAGTTGCACAGCGACTAACTCATACACCTCTTTTTCCCTCGTCAGTATCAAATGGACTCTCCTGATTTACTTCGCATAATATTATTATGACCGGCCAAGCTATCTAAACACAACAGTACATGGCAATGAATAATGAATAGGTAATAACCTTCTTGTATGAATTTGAACACGGATCATCATGACGAGGAACAGGACTAATAACGTAATCTATTATATTGACGGCAATGAATGTGTAATTAAGACAATGAGTAGAAGATAGCTTGACCAAGAAAAACGTGTATATCAGTATTAAAAATATAAATTTTAAGAAAAAACACCTAAAGAATGTGACGGTTCATGAAGTACCTAACTGTTTTTCGTTCTCTAGTTGTATGATTTTACTAATTAGTGCTGAGTTAAGGTCATGCTGTCAATAGTTGAGTTGAAGCACTAACTGAATTTCGAGTCTGTTACTCAACACTTTGTTGAATCCCTGAAAATGATTGGTTTATTTGTTTGTTGATTGCTTCTGTGATAATTCAATAATTAGAAAGTTGATTCATTGAGTCGATGATTGGATATATTGACGAATTTGGGGAGTTATCTTCGTGAGTTAGTGGTTAGTTGAAGTTTGTGATTGAGTTGATGACCGAATCAACTGATCTGGCGAACTTATGAGAAGTTTGATTTGATGACCACATGAGTTGATTAGTTGATAACTGAGAGGGCTGATTCTTGAGTAAATTGGTTTGTTTGTTGAATTAAAGATTTTATGACTTCTTGAGTAGACGAATAATTCAATATTCAAGTTGACGATTGAGTATTGGTTTGTGTTGTTGAATAGATTAGTTGATTAGTTCATTTAATGATTACATGTGTAAAGTAATTGAAGACTGTACATAAAAAGAGTGTGTCAATATATTTGAATATTAGTTTTTCCAAAAAGATTCTATGTCCTTGGCTTAGTCCACTAAGAAAATTTGATAAGTTCCATTGTAATTTTATTTAAAGTCTAGCTTTTCCCACAGATTTGCAAAATATATTATTTTACAGTACTAGTTGCACAAGAAAATCCTGTTTTTTTTTTTTTTTTTTTTTTTTTTTTTTTTTTTTTTTTTTTTTTTTTTAGAATTTGTCTCTTTGGCACTTACAGACATTTTAATGTCTAGTCTTCAATTATTATTGATTACATGAATTGGTTGGTTAGGCTGTTGATTACATGAGTTGATTAGTTTAGTTGTTGGCTACATGAGTTGATTAATTTAGTTGTCGATTACGTGAGTTGATTATTTCAGTTTCTGATAACGTCAGTTGGTTTAGTTGTTGATTACATCAGTTAATTATTTCAGTTCTTGATTACATGAGTTGATTAGTTTAGTTGCTGATTATATGAGTTGAATAGTTAAGTTGTTGATTACGTTAATTGATTAGTTTAGTTGTTTATTATATGAGTTGATTAGTTTAGTTGTTGAATACATGAGTTGATTAGTTTAGTTGTTGAATACATGAGATGATTAGTTCAGTTATTGATTACATGAGTTCATTTAGTTGTTGATTAGTATAGTTGTTGTTTACATAAGTTGCTTAGTTTAGTTGTTGATAAATAAGTTGATTAGTATAGTTGTTGTTGATTACATGACTTGATTAGTTCAGTTGTTGATTACATGAGTTCATTTAGTTGTTGATTACATGAGTTGATTAGTATAGTTGTTGTTTACATAAGTTGATTAGTATAGTTGTTGATTACGTAAGTTGCTTAGTTTAGTTGTTGATTATATGAGTTGATTAGTTTAGTTGTTGAATACATGAGATGATTAGTTCAGTTGTTGATTACATGAGTTCATTTAGTTGTTGATTACATGGGTTGATTAGTATAGTTGATTACATGGGTTGATTAGTATAGTTGTTTACATAAGTTGCTTAGTGTAGTTGATGATTAATAAGTTGATTAGTACCTATAGTTGTTGATTACGTAAGTTGCTTAGTTTAGTTGTTGATTGCATAAGTTGATTATATGAGTTGTTTAATTTGTTCATTACTTGAGTTTATCAGTTCAGTTATTGATTATGAGTTGATTTGTTCAGTTATTGATTGCATGAGTTAATTAATTTAATTTTTGATCATACAAGTTTGACTAAGTGAGCTAATTAATTTTTCACATAAGTTGACTAGTTGAGTAGAGGATGAAATAGGCTATTGAAATAAGTATATGATAAGTTGAGTAGATCGTATTATGCGAATTAATGAATTTTACTTCATGACTTGGTGAGTTCATGAGTTGATCAGTCGAATTAATGATCGGGTGAGTTGATTAAGTGGATTGATGTTCAGTTAAATAGACTGCTTCGCGAATGAACAATATTGTAAGTGACTTGACGAGTTGCAGGGCTGGTGAATTGACGAGTTGTTTGTTCTTGTTTCAGTTGCAGAGCCCCCATCGCGAGCCTCGACTGCATGGAGGAGTTCCAGACGAATGAGCACCTGACGCAAGGCACGCCACAGACCAAGCAGGAGCTCCTGCAGAACCTGGCGCAGCAGACGCCTCTCACGGCGCCCAACCACGGCCCCCTGGTCACTCGACAGTCCTCCGTCACGCCCGGCCTGAGGTACAGGAACCTCGGCAAGAGTGGTCTCAGAGTCTCCAACGTAGGTCTCGGTGAGTGTACACAAACTCCATAATCAAAACGATGCTAATTATTTTGACATGAATAAGTTTAGTCCAGTAGGCTACTATGTGCCATCCCAGACCGACATGTGTTTAGACCAGTTTTGTCGCGCCTATAATTTCTAAACTACATGACATATTCCAATGAAGTAAACGGCAATCGACAGACGAAGGATCAATGTGAATAATTTCAAGGGAAAAATTGTTCCGGGGCTGGGTATCGATCCCAGGACCTCTGGTTGAACGTAACAGCGCTCTCCAACTGAGCTACCCGGGAACTCCAATCGACACTGTCTCAACTTTTCCCTTTATATCCACACAACTCGCGTGGGCTGACGAAACGCCAGAGACCCACATCGAGTGCACACAATCTCTGTGTGACTTGGAATTGTGGTTTTCTGTTAACGTACACAGTGACGTATATATTATGCAAATCTAGTCTTTCAGGTAAAGCTCCCTGTGAAGCAGATTTGAATAATTATTCAAATCTGCTTCACAGGGAGCTTTACCTGAAAGACTAGATTTGAGAAGGATCAATGTATTTAACGTGGCCTTGAGTTGAGCGGGTGACGTCATCTAGTGATACGCAGGAGGGCCGAATATGAGGCACGAATTGGCAATAGAACGTTCGTAGTGGTGTCAAACGATTTGTAACGAACCAGACTGCAGTCTCAGTTGAGCAATAATTACTAGTCGACAAGTTAAATTGGAAAAATTTTAGTATGTGGTTGAGTGAAGAGAGAAAATTCAAAATGTCAAGGAATATGCAGCGCAAATAGGAGCGAAAGTATAACCAACGGGTAGCAAATTATAGGGCAAGATGGTTACTATAGCAACTGACATGTTTACTCTTAGTTCAAACAAAATGGCGACCGTTATAAATAAAATTATACATAACTAAAAACGTGAGTGTATTTCTACATTCTTATACTTTATATCAGCGGTGACCAAACTCGAACGGCAGTGATTACACGCGAGAGACAGTCTATGAAGTAAGGAGACGGGGGGAGGTACTTGGTATGAAAACTACAACCAGTGGCTGTTCGTGCACTAACATTGAGTTCTTCATCAACCTACTAATAAAAATCGCAAGCTTTGCTGTATCAGTAATGTCACTACTGTTATCAAGAGCCAATAAAATAAATATCAATTTTCTTGTTTTTCTTTTTAATATTGTTCATGAACACAATCAGAAATCTCCTGAATTCTCTTCTGGATATTTAGTCGGAAAGCGCAGTTTTTCAAAATTAATTAACAACTTTCATTGGCTAAATGATTTCAGTCACCTTGATCATTACGCTTTTATAAAACTCTCCTTCGTTGGAAGGCTTAAGAGAACAAGCTATTTCGTTTGCCACTAGATAGTTGGGTTCCTTACATTTTATTTACGTCACCTTTCTCTTCATGATAATGATTTATGGCTGATTTCAGTTCTCGGGTTTAATAGCTCGTTTCATTACTACACTAGCACGTAATATTTAATCAGTTTCTCTATATTATTATTATTATTATTATTATTATTATTATTATTATTATTATTATTATTATTAAATAACTCGTAAATAACTGATAAGTCATCAAAAGATTAAAAAAAAATTAAATAGAGATATAGCGTAATCTAGTTATTATTTTATCCTTCAAGGGAAGATGTAGAGCTATATATTCAGGCACGTATATAAGAATTGAGACTCGGAATCCAAGAGGGGACCAATATTTAATCACTTTCAAAATTTATTTCTCATGCAAAATAATTAGTAGAAGCTTGTTGCCATGGTTATATGAAAAGATGTACAGTAATGGAGATGTACTTACGAAACAAAAAATAGTCAGAGGCATTTTGTAGCAACAGCAAACATTTTTTTTCAATTTCCCAAAAGTTTGATGTAATGGACTTGGGCCCCTCTTGGATTCCGGGTCTCAATTATGGTAACACTGGCTGATAAATAATAGTAATAATAATAATAAGTGTTATGCCTGTGTATTCAGCATAATGCCCTGTAATGTCGCTTCTATATACTACTACTACTAATTGAACCGTTGAGCAAAGCAACATATTACATTTTCTCTGACAGAACGGCGAATAAATTCCTCTTTCCATTATGTACGAAACCTTCTGTTCCTGCTAGAGTCAAAGGGTTTGTAGAGCGACATGGTACCGACACTGCTTACCTTCAGTATGTGAGCGAGACAGAGAGCAATGTACAGGAAACTCCCCTTACTAGTATGAATGTCTTTGATTACACGATGTAATCACGATACCCAGTTTGGTCACCGCTGCTTTATATTCAGCATTCCATCCAGAGAGAAGCATCCACGCATAAACCTTGCCATTGTCCTTCCGATACAGCCTACCCAGATTATTTTACTGGAGTCAGTGATTTGATGAGTTAAATTGGTTATTAGGTTAGGTGATTTTATTAGCTTTGATAATAATTAACTGAATCCATTAGTATTGTTGATTAGCTTAGTTAACTTTTTGATTGAGTTTATGATTAAGTTTATTACACGAGTGTTGTTGATTACATAAGTCAATTAAGTAGATTAGCTGAGATAAATGCCGAATATACAGGATGTAGGTACAAGTAGTGACAAGGCCCCCATTATCATATTACTCGTAGTTTGTAGAATTGCTGCTGTGAGAGGTTAGAAGCAGTGTGGTTTTACTGATAAAGAATATTGGTAAATATTTCCGAGAATCCGTTTTATGCCATGCTACTTTGTAGGCCTAATCAGTTGCTGAACGGATAACTTGGCACTTATACCACTTATTCCTATCCCGTAATTAAGTTTCTGTTGATTTTTCTTCTTCTTCTACATCATGGAATTAGGCCTCAGGCCTGTTTCCACATCAAGAGATCGAGTCTCTCCACCTTACCATCGGACGCCCAACATTCCTTCTACCTTTAGGTTGGTAGTGGAGTAGAATCAGTGGAAGCCTGTAGGGTGGCATTCTTTCTATGTGCTGTAGCCAGTTAGATCTTAGACTTTGAAGTCTTCCTGTCAGGTTAAAAATATTTAATTCTGCTCTGATCTCTTCGTTATATTTCTTGTCTAATAACGTATAGCCTGCTACTGAAAGTAAGAACTTCATTTCAGCTCCTCTATTCTTCTTTTATTTGATCTGTTAAGTGTCCAGTTTTCGCAGGCGCATGTCAGCATTGGTACTGCCATTGTTTTATAAAATTTTAACTGTGTGGATTTTGGTGTTTTATTTTTCAACGTTCTTCTTATTCAAATCAAGATTTTCAGGTATAACTCCCTGTAAAGTTGATTTGAATAATTTCGAGGAAAAAATTGGTACGTTAAACCAAAGGGTTCGATACCCGGCTCCGGAACAATTTTTCCCTCGAAATTGTTCTTCTTATTGTTCTACACATGTTATAAAATGTATTTATTTAATTTTTGTAACTTAGTATTACTAGAGACCTGCAAATTATGAAGAAAGAGCTAGATTCTTAAGTAAATATGTTGGAATTTCTGCAAATTGTTGTGACGAAACTTTTAGCTGTCCAACGTCGTAGGATAATAAAAAAAATCCTTAAAGTACTCCAAAGCCAAAACTCTACCGTGTTGATTTATGGTGAACGTGCTAGCCAGGAATCGAATAAGATCTCAGCTTTACTTAAGATTGCCAAGTGTGCTAATTAACAGATGCTTACTATAACTTAAATGCAGGCAGTTACACCAACTTTTCAGTATTCAGAGTCAGATCTGTACGAACTTTCATAGGTAGTCAAAATCATTTTCTAACTATAACGTTTGAATATACTGTACATCTGAAGTCGGATTAGTGTAATATGCAGCTAGTCGTTCGTGTATGCAGTGGAGGGAAAAAGGAACTGGCCATCCTACCCCATTATCCGAATATCATCACCTAAGTACAAGATCTCATCATAACAATTTACTCATTATACCCTACCACTAGACATCTTTATATTCTTCACCTTATACAGTTTCAGTTGCTAGAAATTGGAACTCGCTACCGAGTGATGTAAGGGGTTGTTGGACAATAACTTCATTTAGGTCAAAATTACATAAATTCTTACTTAACAGATTAATTGCTGATTAATATTTGTTACTTATAATGAAACTAACATCAGTCCATTCTTATTATTATTATCATTAATTTCTCTAAATAGATTTACAAAACCTCTAATGGCAATTACATTAATATTCTCATTATAGAAATAGAAATATATATATTCTCCCTGTAACATAGTCCTAGTAAGCTTATATTAAATTAATTTTCATCATTTTACTAGCTATCTCAAATATTAAGTTCATTATAATTCATTGAATTAAATTAGCTCATAAATTAAGTTACTACTTTACCTTATAGATTTATCTAAATTTAAATAAATATGTAGTGAAGAATATTGCTGGAGAACCTTTTAAGGTTAGTGTAAATATTTGTAATTTAAATGTATGTATTGTATTGATTAAGGCTGGTTGAGTGGAAGAGAAGGCCTTATGGCCTTAACTCTGCCAGCGAAAATAAAACATTATTATTATTATTATTATTATTATTATTATTATTATTATTATTATTATTATTATTATCTACTGACTTAGTTGCCTCATGAGTGTTTTTCTTGTTGGTATCACTTTTGGAGTTCAGATCTGTCTTCGGACAGCTGACTAAACAACAATTACATTTGAATGTTTATCAATAAATCTGTTGCCATGGAAGCTAAGTAAACTCATTGAAAAGAATAGATCTTTGCTTTAAGGAGAATTTTTTCCCCATTTTGAGTTAAATTAAGAAGTGAAGGGTCGGTGAAGCGGAGAAAAATTCTCTCCGGCACCGGGATTCGAACCCTGGTTTTCAGCTCTGCGTGCTGACGCTCTATCCACTAAGCCACACCGGATTCCAATTCCGATACCGGATTGAATCCTCTCAGTTTAAGTTCCACCTCTTAGTTTCCCTTTAGTGGCCAACCCTCATGCACCGTGTCACAGATGTGTGACAGTGGCACAATGTCCGACACATTATGTGCAGAGGTGCACTCATTATGAGTGATAAATGGCCGGGATCCCGGAATGAGCGTCATCTTGAATCACTATGTAAGTACATATGATATTTCCGTGCAGGAATTCTGCGTTATCATATGACGATTCTCCGCTCCACCGATTCTTCATCATATGATAACGCAGAATTCCTTCACGGAAATATCATATGTACTACGGTACATCGCAATAAACAATTAAGGGGATATACCGGTATACACCATCGAAAACCGGGGGGATTTCTTTTTTCTTTTTGTTGAATGCAGTTACTTCAATAGTATGTTGAAGGACAGAACTTCTCAACTTCGGTAAATTTGTCGCTCATTTCTCGTAATTTACTTTTTCCAAATCCGTTTTCCGCATAACTTCAACATTTTTGTTAGATAAATTCATTATATTTTTCATGAAAGTGCATTCCATACTGGAGAACAAATCCCCCTAATTTTAGCACTGTTTCATTATTTCAAGTAATTTTTTCCATTAATAATTTTTATGTAAAAATAATCAAGTTTTATAATTCATAGCAAAATAATGCAAAAAAAAAAATTATTACTTATATAGGCTATAGTCAACTGGTAATGGCAAGATTTAATAACACATTCATTGTGAATAAAATAAGAATGAAAACATTAACACATATTCAAAATTGTACAAGATATCAGCGAAACCAATATTCCTGCACAAATAGCATCCCCAAATTGAAAATACATTTATCCTTAACAATAAAAGTTTTTTTGGATTATAAAATTTATATATTAATCTAGAATTATTGTCTAATCAGTATACCAATTTCTAGCGCAAAACTAATGTATGATATATGTTGATATTACATTTCGAATTTTACAAAATTTATACTGTAAAAAGGTGTACAACAGTGCATAAGGCTTAATTACATACACATGGCTTTTAAGGAACCCGAAGGTTCATTGCCGTCCTCACACAAGCCCGCCATCAGTCCCTATCTTGAGCAAGATTAATCCACTCTCTATCATCATATCCCACCTCTTTCAAATTCATTTTAATATTATCCTCCCATCTACAGTCTCGGCCTCCACAAAGGTTTATTTGCCTCCGGCCTCCCAACTAACACACTATATATATATATATATATATATATATATATATATATTTCTGGATTCGCCCATACGCACTACATGCCATGCCATCTCAAACGTCTGGATTTAATGTTCCTAATTATGTCAGGTGAAGAATAAAATGCATGCAGTTCTGCGTTGTGTAACTTTCTCCTTAGCCCCAAATATACATAAGGCTACTCCCTTAAATTGCTTTTTTAAGTTACGGAGTATACTTACGTAACTGTTGAGCAAGGGAGGAATTTTTCATTGAAAATGTTACTTCAGTAACTTGAGGTAAATTTTATTTTAGTGAATCCTGATTAGTCATTAATAGCGTTCCTATAACCTTGAAGATTCCATCTGCTGAATTTCGTATGTCATAAATGGGAAATAGGCACTTTTTTACTTTTTAAATACAGCTTATGATCCTTATTTATGGGCAAAAATACATTATTTTATGAAAATATCACTTCATTGCATATATTTGTTAATTTTAGCGATCCTTTCTGCTAAATAGCTCAAACGATATGACACCTTAACACACTGAGGTTTATACAGAGAGGACTATTTAAAATTTGCCGCTACTTTAACCGGCCGTAGCGTGGATGAATGCTGGGAAGATCCGTCCTGCCTGGAGCGGTAGAGGAGGGACGAGGACGCGACGGTCGGCCGGTCGTAAGTCAACAAGGAGGACTTCTGATCAGCTGGGGATATCCCGAAGCATTCTGCAAGGGATTTAAAAATCAAACCACATCGACCAAAGTTGCTTCACGCACAACACGAATACGGTTACGACGGATCGAGTTCTATGAGTTATTAGTAATGCGAGTTAAAGTAAATCCAAATTTCTATTTGTCAGTGTGTTATGGACAGATGAAGCACGTTGCAAACTTAACTCCTGTATTAATCGTCATAATTGTGTTTATTGATCAGACACAAATCCTCATGAAGGTCTAAATGAGCAGTTTCATTCGCCAAGTTTTTTTTTTTCTGTCGGGGAAAGAATTTCGAAAATTGGACTGATAGGTCCATATTTTGACGTAGATTTAAGTATTTCTCATCACTGGGTGTGGGGAGGACAACTTGGGAATTAACCGTCACATAAAAGTACAACACCCTTATTCTCTTTTTATTTCCCTTGCTCTCATTGTATTCTCCTTGTTCTCCTAATCCCCTTGATCTCCTACTACTCTCCTTTCATTCTCCTTGTCCTTGTATTTTCCCTGTTCTCTTTCTATTTTCCTAGTTCTCCTTGTATTCCTCTTGTTTATCTTCTATCACCCTTGTTCTCCTTGTTTTTCCTTCTATTTGTATTCTCCTTTTTCTACATGTACTCACCTTGTTCTCCTTCTATTCCCCTTATCCTCCGTGCATTTTACTTGTTCTTCTTCCAGTCTCTTCGTTGTCCTTTTATTCTCTTTGTTGTCCTTTTAGTCTCTTTGTTGTCCTTTTAGTCTCTTTGTTGTCCTTTTAGTCTCTTTGTTTTTCTTTTAATCTCTTTGTTGTCCTTTTAGTCTCTTTGTTGTCCTTTTAGTCTCTGTTGTCCTTTTAGTCTCTTTGTTGTCCTTTTAGTCTCTGTTGTCCTTTTAGTCTCTTTGTTGTTCTTTTAGTCTCTTTGTTGTCCTTTTAGTCTCTTTGTTGTTCTTTTAGTCTCTTTGTTGTCCTTTTAGTCTCTTTGTTGTTCTTTTAGTCTCTTTGTTGTCCTTTTAGTCTCCTTGTTCTTCTTTTTTTCCCCTAGTTCACCTTTTATTTCACTTGTTCTTCTTTCAGTCCCTTCGTTGCCCTTTTACCCTCTTCGTTGTCCTTTTAGTCTCTTTGTTGTCCTTTCAGTCTCTTTGTTTTTCTTTTAATCTCTTTGTTTTTCTTTTAGTCTCTTTGTTGTCCTTTTAGTCTCTTTGTTGTCCTTTTAGTCTCTTTGTTGTCCTTTTAGTCTCTGTTGTCCTTTTAGTCTCTGTTGTCCTTTTAGTCTCTTTGTTGTCCTTTTAGTCTCTGTTGTCCTTTTAGTCTCTTTGTTGTTCTTTTAGTCTCTTTGTTGTCCTTTTAGTCTCCTTGTTCTTCTTTTGTTTCCCTAGTTCTCCTTTTCTTTCACTTGTTCTTCTTCCAGTCTCTTCGTTGTTCTTTTAGTTTCTTCGTTGTCCTTTTAGTCTCTTCGTTGTCCTTTTAGTCTCTTCGTTGTCCTTTTAATCTCTTTGTTGTCCTTTTAATCTCTTCGTTGTCCTTTTAATCTCTTCGTTGTCCTTTTAGTCTCTTTGTTGTCCTTTTAGTCTCTTCGTTGTCCTTTTAGTCTCTTCGTTGTCCTTTTAATCTCTTCGTTGTCCTTTTAATCTCTTCGTTGTCCTTTTAGTCTCTTTGTTGTCCTTTCAGTCTCCTTGTTCTTCTTTTGTTCCCCTAGTTCTCCTTTTGTTTCCCTTGTTCTCCTTGTGTTTCTCTCGTTATTCTTGTGTTCACCTTGTTCTTGTATTCCCCTTGTTCTCATTATATCCCCTTTGTCCTCATTGTATTTCCCTTGCTCTCTTTGTCTTTCCCTTGCTCTACATGCAATTACCCTCGTTCTCTTTAAAAGTATATTTGTTATCCTTGTAATCTCCTTGTTATCCTTATAATACCATTGTTCTGCTAGTATTTCCTTTGTCCTCATTGTATTTCCTTTTTCTCCTTTTATTCCCCTTCTCCTTGTAATCCTATTGTTCTCCGTGTAATTCCTACCTTCTCCTTGTAATCCATTGTTCTGTTTGTAATCCCCTTGTTCTCTTTGTAATCCCCCTCTTCTCTTTGTAATCCCCTTGTTTTCCTTGTAATGCATTATTCTCATTGTAGTCTTATTGTTCTTCTTTTTCCCATTGTTCTCCTTGTATTCCCCTTGTTTTTTTCTTGCTTTCCTGTTGTTCTCTTTGTATTCTCCTGTTTTCCTTGTATTCCGTCTATTCTCCTTGTATTCTTACTGATCTATTGATCTCCTTGTTTTCCTTGTCTTCCCCTTGTTCTCGTCTTTCCCTTGTTCTCCTTGTCTTTCCCTTGTTCTCCTTGTCTTTCCCGTGTTCTCCTTGTCTTCCCCTTGTTCTCCTCGTCTTTTCCTTGTTCTCCTTGTCTTTTCCTTGTTCTCCTTGTCTTCCCCTTCTTCTCCTTGTCTTCCCCTTGTTCTCCTTGTCTTCCCCTTGTTCTCCTTGCCTTCCCCTTGTTCTCCTTGTCTTCCCCTTGTTCTCCTTGTCTTCCCCTTGTTCTCCTTGTCTTCCCCTTGTCTTCCCCTTGTTCTCCATGTTCTCCTCTTGTTCTCGGTGCCTGATTTGATCCCCCTGTTAATTTCGAAATAAATATTGATTGCAGATAATCTTACTTACCGGTATTTAATTTTAATATTTTTTACAGAGTAGAATGGCTAATTTAAGTGTTTGTAACTTATTGTAAGTGAGACTGCCGCTGTGCTTTTGAGCATTGACACAGACTGCAGTGGATCACAGTCAATTCCGTCCTGTCACAGACTGCGTCATTACGAAGTCCTCGGCTCAGGAACAGGACAAATCTGCCTGCCCACATATTGAATAACATTCGCTGTAAAATTGATTGTCGGTTGGCGCGGAGGTCGTATGTTATGTGCTGACGGCAAATCAAAGCAAAAAAACTGTCACGTGTTTAAATGAGTCTGCATTTTACATTTCCACCTACAAGCATCTGCGCTAAAAATAGCGACGTAGTAAAACTCGCGATCAATTCAACCCATTGAAATTGTAACATCGGCTTAAGGACTGTGCTTCCGGGATAAAATCCGGCTGATGAATTTCATGGAATTCCAGCGAAAGGAATTACCGCTAGTTCCTAATCATGGATTAACATGCGAATGAATCCTTTTTAATTGGTTATTATAAGACGCTTTATCAACTGCTAAACTCAAACGTCTTGATTTAATGTTCCTAATAGAGATGAACAACGATCGAGAAAGCAAGACTAACAGCGCCCGCAAAGCCGAAAACCCGCACGACAATGTTGTATACGTCGTGTCGTTGACGTTGCTTGTGAGTCGGTTCCGGAAAATTGGCCACAGAAAATTGGTAACTGGGACAATTGGCCACAGAAAATTGGTAACTGGGACAATTCGCCACAGAAAATTGGTAATAAGGACAATTCGCCACAGATAGACAATTCGCCACAAATATACAATTTCCCACAGATAGACAATTTGCCACAAATAGTCAATTTTCCACAGATAGACAATTCGCCACAAATAGTCAATTTGCCACAGATAGACAATTTGTCACAAATAGTCAATTTGCCACAGATAGATAATTTGCCACAAATAGACAATTTGTCACAGGTAGACAATTTGCCACAAATAGTCAATTTGCCACAGATAGACAATTTGCCACAAATAGTCAATTTGCCACAGATAGACACTTTGCCACAAATAGTCAATTTGCCACAGATAGACAATTTGTCACACTGAGGTACAAAGATAAATCCATGACTTCCAGAAGCTCTATATGTGCGAATGGATACAGAGATTAATAATTGTAAATTCCACTAAGTATTGCTATGTACAAATAAATTTGGCTTCAAAAATGTCCTGCTAGGTTGTGGCCTACGGCTCTCAAGTACCGGATGACGGTGCCTTCTGCCTTGTACCCCGGGTATTCTTCAACTATGCGTGATATTCGTCTGTCCATGTCGATGTACTTCCGCTTCTTTTTGGTAGGAGAATGACCACCTTCCATCTCTCTATGTATCTGTCCACTTCTTCCACTTCCAATTGCAGTTGCTCCAGCACGTAATACAAGGAAGGATGCGCTTTATATATTAATTTGTCAGAGCCTCTTTCTGATTTTGTGAAGCGAATTTCTTCCGCCATAGTTCCGAATTAGTTTACAGCTTCTGGATTTGTCTTGTGTTACCATAGAAATCTATTCTAAATTGTTGCGAATTTGAGTAATGCCCTGAATTTTAATGTGTGGCTAATTGTCTTTGATACGAATTTCAATTATGTGGCGAATTGTCTTTGATACCAATTTCAATTATGTGGCGAGTTGCTTCTGTGGCCAATTTTCTGTGGCGAGTTGTCCCCAACCCCTTGTGAGTATTTCGAGACGTCGAGATTGATCACTCCCGAAGACCCGAACGTCAAACAGCCTTGAATCGCCACAGTTGTTTATACCTAACAACATTTGTCTGCTTTGACAACTGTTAATTATATATGTATAAACAATCATTAGCCTATTTGAAACATCAACCTTTCAGTATATAATAATCCGTTCCCTAGTCTTTATTTAATTACTAGGCCCTGATTAAAAGGCTAGGAATTTTCTTTTCATATGTTTGAGTTCAAGTGTGTAGTCTCAAGTAAAAAGATAAGTACTAACGTTATGTTTTATGTTTCTTAGAAATGCAAATTTAATGAGAATTTTTTTCTATTCATATAACCGTAGGTAATATGATATAATAGAACCAGAACATTTTGATAACTAAGATACTGTTCTGTCTTTTTGTCTCATTTAAACATTTATAATTTTATTTATTTTAATTATGTAAGTTCTTCAAAGTTACGAAATATTTCCACGCCGACCAAATGCTATTTCGAGAATGATGAGCGAGACTCGAAGCGCACGAGAATGACGAGACGAGACTCGAAAGACAAATGCAACTAACACAGCGAGCGAGAGCGGCAGTTAGTTTTCTTCATCTCTAGTTCCTAATTATGTTAGGGCAAGAATACAATGCTTTGCAGTTATGCGTTGTGTAACTTTCTCCATTCTCTTGTAACTTCATCTCTCTTAGCCCCAAATATTTCCTAGGCACTTATCCTGAAACATCCTTAAACCTCTCTTCCTTTCTCAAAGTGAGAGTCCGAGTTTCACAACCATACAGACCAACCGGTAATATAACCGTTTTATAAATTCTAACTTTCAGTTACTACCACTAATTACTTACTTACTTACTTACTTACTTACTTACTTACTTACTTACTTACTTACTTACTTACTTACTGGCTATTAAGGAACCCTGAGGTTCATTGCCGCCCTCACATAAGCCCGCCATTGGTCCCTATCCTGAGCAAGATTAATCCAGTCTCTATCATCATATCCCACTTTCCTCAAATCCATTGTAATATTATATTCCCATCTACATCTCGGCCTTCCCAAAGGTCTTTTTCCCTCCGGCCTCCCAACTAACACTCTATATGCATTTCTGGATTCGCCCATATGTGCTACATGCCCTGCCCATCTCAATCGTCTGGATTTAATGTTCCTAATTATGTCAGGTGAAGGATACAATGCGTGCAGCTCTGCCTTGTGTAACTTTCTCCATTCTCCTGTAACTTCATCCCTCTTAGCCCCAAATATTTTCCTAAGAACCTTATTCTCAAACACCCTCAATCTCTGTTCCTCTCTCAAAGTGAGAGTCCAAGTTTCATAGCCATACAGAACAACCGGTAATATAACTGTTTTATAAATTCTAACTTTCAGATTTTTTTGACAGCAGACTAGATGACAAAAGCTTCTCAACCGAATAATAACAAGCATTTCCCATATTTATTCTGCGTTTAATTTTCTCCCGAGTATCATTTATATTTGTTACTGTTGCTCCCAGGTATTTAAACTTCTCCACTTCTTCAAAAGATAAATTTTCAATTTTTATATTTCCATTCTATATATTTTAGTTTAATTCTGCTACACAGTTTATTTCAGTGTTTAATTAATAGTTCATAGTATTTTGTTGTTTAATTCGTAAATAACTCTTGTATACATGTAACTCTCATCTAAATCAAATTGTTGAATTCCTTGTAAGTTCATGCATATGTATATACACTTTTTTGCTGGTTGAGTGGAAGAGAAGGCCTTACGGCCTTAACTCTGCCAGCTAAAATAAATCATTATTATTATTATTATTATTATTATTATTATTATTATTATTATTATTATTATTATTATTATTATTATTATTATTATTATTATTATTTCGTACAATATTCTCGTCACGAGACATAATCATATACTTTATCTTTTCGGGATTTACTTCCAAACCTATCTCTTTACTTGCTTCAAGTAAAATTCCCGTGTTTTCCCTAATCCTTTGTGGATTTTCTCCTAACATATTCACGACACCCGCTTAGACAAGCAGCTGATGTAATCCGTTCAATTCCAAACCCTCTCTGTTATCCTGGACTTTCCTAATGGCATACTCTAGAGCAAAGTTAAAAAGTAAAGGTGATAGTGCATTTCCTTGCTTTAGCCCACAGTGAATTGGAAACGCATCTGACAGAAACTGACACTACTACTACTACTACTACTACTACTACTACTACTACTACTACTATTACCACTACTACTACTACTATTACTACTACTACTACTACTATTACTACTACTACTATTACTACTACTACTATTACTACTACTACTACTATTACTACTACTACTACTACTATTATTATTACTACTACTACTACTATTACTACTACTACTATTACTACTACTACTACTATTACTACTACTATTACTACTACTACTACTACTATTATTATTATTACTACTATTACTACTACTATTACTACTACTACTACTATTACTGCTGCTGCTACTGCTGCTACTTACTTACTACTACTATTACTACTACTACTACTATTATTACTACTACTACTATTACTACTACTACTACTATTACTATTACTACTACTACTATTACTACTACTACTACTATTACTACTACTACTATTACTACTACTACTATAACTACTACTACTACTACTACCACTACTATTACTACTACTACTATTACTACTACTACTATTACTACTACTACTATTACTACTACTATTACTACTACTACTACTACTACTACTATTATTACTACTACTACTACTACTACTACTGCTACTACTACTACTACTGCTAAAATCTATCCATCCATCAGTACATCATTGTGTGTCACTCAACGAGCTAGAAATAGGCCTACACTAAGCTTCTTACTTCTAGCCCGTTGGCCTCACATTCCTCCCTCCTCCGTTTCTATAAAAGAGACAAATGCCGGACTTGTGAACATGGTTGCAGGCACATGGGTGACGTTCGGCAGCGGGGTGACGGAGGAGCAGGCGGAGGAGGTGATCCAGCTGGCGTACGACAGCGGCATCAACGTGTTCGACCTGTCGGAGGCGTACAGCGGCGTGCGCGCCGAGCTGGAGCTGGGCCGCATCCTGCAGCGCCGCGGCTGGAAGCGCAGCTCCTACATCGTCACCACCAAGATCTACTGGAACACCAAGTACGTCGTCATTACCCATAGCTTCTTCATTACCATCACTAGGGCTAGGATTTTGATGACCTATAAATAATGAAAAAATGTCCTAAAAACAATGCATTTATGACCTAAAAATCTTTAAAAATGCCCTAAAAATTGATCTTACATAATTGGTTTAGTAAAAAAAGAGGTTTTGTACAAGGCCTACTTAATATTTAGACTAGTAATTAAATTAAACTAGTGGCTTGTGCAAGAAATGCTGCAAACTAAGTTCATTAGACGTTCAAATAAACATTTTTTCAGATTTATTTTCAATAAAGAATACCATATATTCTGAAAGTTATTTGCTTCCATAATAATGAAAGATACTCTCTCTCGAGCCAATACTGAAGAGAACCACGCATATAAATATCTACACCACACCGCCATTAAATATATGAACAACCCCACTTGATTAATAACTATAAAATATTTGATTTTTAGTAATATGTGTTCATAATTACACATATATAAACACTGAATATAAACATTTACATAGAGATAAAAAAATTTACAGGAGAAAAAGTTCGTCCAAAGGGCTGGACTCTGGAAGAGTACCCAAAACGCTCATTGCATTTCCGCGTTGAATAGCAATACTTAAGCGTTGACGCAAATAAGTAGTGCAACGGCGATCACCAGTAATGGAGTTCAAAATTTGGCCGATTTGAAATACCAAAACTTTAGCGTCATGACTCCAAGGACCGAAGGTCTCCACAGCAAATGGGACAAAGATATAATTGTCTGAAAGATGAGCATATTTATTGACTTTCTTCTTCACGGCTAATATTATTATGTTACGTAGGTTTTATAGCTTTCAGTAACATATATACACTACATAGCCGCCACTCAGTAAAATATAGAAATCAAAATCTAATTGAAGTTATTCTCTACATCTACTTATATAACCCCAAAACGTTTCACTTTAATATCATCAATATAGCATTAATATGTATAATTAATGAAAAACAGTCACATCATGGCATTAACTACAATAATATTTCATTTCTAATGGTAATAATGTCAACAAACTACCTCAAGTTTTCTAGTTTTTAATATCCAATACACAGCTGTACCCAGAAAATTACACACCACAGAATCGAACCTGTAAATTATTTTTAGTAAGTTAACTTTTTAATAACCAATTTAATTTGAGCTCTAAATATGTAACATTCTTGCAGATCATGGCCTTCGTGTAATATTGTATACTGTAATGTGTGTTTTGTTTTATTCTGAAATGCAATTAGCTAGTTCTCAAAACTGACGACAGATGGATTTTGTAAAATAGGAAAATTATGTTGAAAAATTGATATTTTACTGAAAACTACTATTTTTCTGAAAAACTTTGAGTTCCAAGCTTCAAAATGAGGGGTCATTTATTAAAATCCATTCAGCCGTTTTCCCGTAATTTCCATTACCAGTTCAAATTATATATATATATATATATATATATATATATATATAGATTTTACATAATTTTTTCTAAGTAGTACACTTTAATTAATTATTTTACTTGATGTAATTTCCATGTATGATCGTTCGCCTTAGCTTCGGCATGTGGACGTTAGGTCAGCAGTCGGCTGGTCTATCTTGGCCCTTCATGGGCTCTCGCGCCATGGATGTACTTTACTTTTAGTTTCCATGTAGTCTACCATAAGGCCACTCTTATCCGGAATTAGCAGATGTAGAGGAGTCTATATTGAAGGGATGGTTGGACTGATCTATTACATGGAGTGTACTACGTTAAAATAGCAATATTTGTGTAGAAAAACGTTTAAAATATTATACAAAATAATGGATATTAATGGACAAAATATATAAAGAAAATATGAAAGGAAATAAATATTATTTTACATTAATAATGGGAATTTATGGCCAAAATTAAATGAAAATGCCTAAAAAAATGACCGAATAAAACAAAAGATGCTCTTATGAGTTGAAACTGGCAAAAAAATGCAAAAAAATGCCTTAATTTATTTTAGTAGGTTATTTTACGACGCTTTATCAACATCTTTGGTTATTTAGCGTCTGAATGAGATGAAGATGATAATGCCGGTGAAATGAGTCCGGGGTCCAACACCGAAAGTTACCCAGCATTTG
This sequence comes from Periplaneta americana, assembly GCA_025594305.2. Taxonomy (NCBI): domain Eukaryota; kingdom Metazoa; phylum Arthropoda; class Insecta; order Blattodea; family Blattidae; genus Periplaneta; species Periplaneta americana. Next base: position 134,511,189 of record JAJSOF020000013.1, on the reverse strand, counting down.
CTCATATTGGGTTGAGGGAAAACCCCGGAAAAACCTCAACCAGGTAACTTGCCCCTACCGGGAATCGAACCCGGGCCACCTGGTTTCGCGGCCAGAAGCGCTGACTGTTACTCCACAGGTGTGGACAAAATGCCTTAACAAATGTGTCTTAAAACACTCAGTTTATCACATAACATTTAAATACTAAAGCAGCTATATTTCTGATTTACTAGAAAAAAGATGCAATTTCATCAGAATCCTAACCCTAATCATCACCTTCTCTTCCTCTTCTTTATCGTCACCATCAACATCACCGTCATTATCATGAAAGTCTTCTTTTAAGAAGCACAGCTTCCGGTATATAAAGATGAAAAATGTTTTTAATCCCTCCGTTGGGCCCTTTTAAAATATATAACTAAACTTGTTTATTTCTCTGACTGTTTTCAATTTTAACTGCTTAAAATATTCTGATAACTATAGACAGGATTTTCATGCATTATCAAATCGTAAAATGTCCATTCATTCATGCACTATCAAAGGATCAAATATGCACTATGAAAGGAAAAACACTAAAAATGTGCACTATCTAAATTGAAACTTACAAAGGGCAATCAATAAGTTTCCGGATTCCCGAATGTAAGCTATATAAAGGACATAGGAAACGGATCAGTTATCTAGAAACAGGGAAACGCCTGGTATCTATGCTAAATGCATCACTTGAAAAGCAGAGAAGAAGACTAGCCATAAGCGTACATGATGATGATGATGATGATGATGATGATGATGATGATGATGATGATGATGATGATGATGATTTAATAATAATTTATTTATACTGTCAGAGTTAAGGCCATATAACCACTGCCCTTGCCAATAATATGGAATGGCACTAACTTCGTCAATTAAACAGCGAACATAGAGATGGGCCATTCGCTACAATTGGCTAATGCTTTGAAACCCAACGGTTTTATTTATATCAGAGATGGATTATTGCTTGCTAGTTTCTAACTGTTTGAATATTAGCTTTTTGTAGTACATAAGAATCCGCTCCTTACTGATGGTTAGACTTCGGATTTTAGGTAAAAACCTATTTTAATCCTTAAAAGATAAGTTCATAAAAACTTGCAAGTACATGTTTCATGTAAAACTATGTCTAAAATTGGTATTTTAATGGCACCTAAAATGCCTATTTTGACGACAAAGCCTATTATGACCTATTAAATGTGCTTTATCTGTAATAGGTCAAAACACCCATTCTTATTTCGAAAATTTGTATTTTAAATTCCAAATGTGTTCCTGGTTCTGTTGGAAATAAAGTACGGAATAAACTGGAGCAAGTTCTGCAGAGAAATGTAAGTCTGAAGGACCTATGTACTGCTTCAGATATCCTAGCAGGGAAGAACACGGATTTACAATGTAACATTCCTGTTCAACTAGTGTCAACATTGAAATACGCTCCTGTTACTTCAGTGGATGTGGAGCGTTCATTTTCAGCATACAAATTTGTGTTGAGTGACAGACGGCATTGCTTTTTAGTTGAACATTTAGAAAAAGTATTAGTAATTTATTGAGAAGCTAATTATGGACATTAACAGAAAGAAGAGGCTTGGTAAAAATTGATTATATTAGACTTGTTTGTGAGCTGAATTTATGTCTAAAACTTAGTTTTCACATTTAATTGTTTAGTTTATATATAACTAGTTAGATATTTGTTGTTCTTGTACTTTTAGTAGTAGTGGTGGTAACGGTGTATAAGCATTTAAAATTATTAAATTCTAGAAGTGGCTTCCTAATGATTTGGAACATGTTTTTAAAGAAAACATTATTTTTTGTTAGAGCCTATTTTAAATTTTTAGAGACTATTTCCAACACTTTTAAGTCTATTTTAGGCACCTAAAATTACATTTTAACGACCTAAAAATCCGTAACCTACTAATGAGATATGTGCTTACCTACCTTACCAAACATAAAATTACCATTGGCCAGCGAATATATATAAATTTTAAGCGTTCATATCACAAAATCAAAATTGATCAAGAAGTTCTGTATAAAATCGGTGAACGTGCATCCGAGACGGTGAAATTGTTAAAAGAAGTTCATAGGCACAAATTGTTATCCAGTACACACATTTTCTGCTGCTTTTCTCGTTTCAAGGAAAGCCAAGGGGTTCTGAAAGATGATACAAGATCAGGGCGTCCAGTTTCAGTCCAAACGAAGAGTTAATCAGAAAAGTGAGTGAGACGATGAAAATGAATGTTGTATGTCTTTGACAATGTTAGCAGATGATTTCGGTGTAGAAAAGGAATATATTCACAAGATTTTACTTGATGATTTATGTAAAACAAAGTGTGTGTTCCCAAAAACTTGAGATATAAAAAAATATAACCGTATTATTTATAAGTCAGCGCTGCGGCAGTCGAATAGTTCAGATGGTAGAGCAATTGACTAAAGATTGGAAGGTCCCTTGTTTAGTTCCACTTGGCTGCGGGATTATTCTCTTTGGCAAAACATCCAGAACGGCCCTGAGATCAACTTAGCCTTCTGATAAATTCAGTACATGTTCCTTTCCGGAGGTGAAGTATGTAGTGCTAACCACACCATTCTAATGCTAAGGTCATGAAATCCAACTACCATGGCCCCATGCTCAGTACCCCTTCATGGCGTCTATAGAGACCATCTTTACCTTTATTATTATTATGCCAAAGATATCACAGAAACTGCTAGAAGTAACCAAAAGTTTTTTAATTAGTCGTGACCTGCGATTAAACCTAAACTATCAGTTCGACCTTGAATCGAAGCGCCTAAATGCATGAGAGAAATAGGAAACCTTACCGAATTTTTCATAAATCGAAAATTAAATGAAAATGTGTTACATCTACTGTCACTGAAATTGAAAAATATATAAGAGTTGTGAAACATATACGAAATAGAATTTTTCGCAAAATGTTACTTACAAGTATACTAGCATTTCTAGTCCCAACAAATTTCTGCACTCACTAACTCAACATATTGATTCCTTGCAAATACAATGTTGTTATCGGTTTGGTTTACCGTTATACGAACGTGCAGATCTTCGGCGAGGACTGCGGTTGTGCCCGCCAGAATTAGTCCCGTAGCAATGCCACTTCCGCGGAGTCTAAAAAACAATTGCAACTACTCATTCGCCAACGTGGATCAATTTCTTCTAGAGCGGTCATGTCTAGGACACGGGCAAGGTTACAAACTGCTGTCTATCAGACTGCACTACGCGAGCGCTGCGGTTTGAGGGTACGTCGCGGTGTGTAAGAGAAATCCTCAGTCAGGGGTGTACATTGTATAGGGAATAAGTTACTACAGTAGTGTAAAGTTAAAACTAAGCTGTAAGACTGAAACAGGTCTAAGCCACAGTTCTAATTACGGTCCAAGATTATATAATGATTTTATAAAGAGGAATCTTAAACTAAAATTATTAAACAATAAATTATTCAAAAACAAGTGCTTGAACTGTTTTTAAAATTATAATCATGTAAATTCATATTATTTATTTATCTTTTTCTGTCACTTTAACAGTGTTCTATTCTTAACTACAGTAGTGTAAAGTTAATACTAAGCTATAAGACTGAATCAGGTCTAAGGCACAGTTCTAATTACGGTCCAAGATTATATAATGATTTTATAAAGAGGAATCCTGAACTAAAATTATTAAACAATAAATTATTCAAAAACAAGTGCTTGAACTGTTTTTAAAATTATAATCATGTAAATTCGGATTATTTATTTATCTTTTTCTGTCACTTTAACAGTGTTCTATTCTTAACTTAGTAGGCCTGTGTTTATGTATAGGCTATGGTACCGTTTTGTTCATTTGTTTTTGTTTTTTTCTTATTCTTTTTAAACTTTATGTGTAATTACATTTAACAGTTTTAATCAGATTATTATTATTATTATTATTATTATTATTATTATTATTATTTTATTTATTATTTTATTATTATTATTATTATTATTATTATTATTATTATTATTATTATTATTATTTCTATCCAGTTTTCATTATTGGTCACATCCGACCTCAAGCATCTTGCTTTTTCGAGTGTGAGCCAGTTACCTTGTATTTATACAATAATCTGTAATATGTAGACTATTTGACTATGAGATTTGTAATCAATTTCGAATTTTGAAGAATATTCATATACGAGTATTACAATAGTATTGTAAAATATTTGTTATTTTATGTAATTTTAGCTTGCAATAAAAATCTTGTAATCTTGTAAAAAAAAAAAACTATAGCCCTACTGGGATCGTTTATTCAAGAAATTTATTTTCGACAGTCATGTTATTTTATTTAGAGATTATTACTTGACAATATTAATAAAAATTATTTCATATTATAACATATAAATCCCTGAAGACCGAGTATTCGGAAATTTCACAATAAGCTCCTTAAAGACTTGGCGAGTCGATTCATACTTGGGCCTATAATAGTCTGTGCTTTGCACGCAAGTACACTATCTTCTAGAGCCAAATAGCTAGCCATTTTGTGCGGTATCTTACTCGAAACTACGCTCACAACAATCGCACAATTGCACAACACGCACGGACGCGTCAGACGTGAAGGGGGATCGGAGATCAGACTGGGCGGCAGACGGTAGATTAACGCCGGCCTGTCCACATGCCGTCGGACGGTAAACCAAACCAGTAACATCTCTTTATTTTCTGTTCTTTAAACTGAAATTTCCTCAGAAAGCAAGAGATTTCTATGTTTTCGGGTCCATTCCAGACGTCATGGTAATATTTCTGCTAGCTTTTCCAAAGCCACAATTGTTTCCACTTCTGAGATCTTGCTATTCGCTGTACCGATAGTAGAGGAATGTATTAGAAAACGGAAAATGGTTTTCAACATAACTTTCACTGTTTCTTTGAAAGGAATTCAGTCTCTCTGTTTATTTGCCGCAGTATTATATTTTCCAGTTGTGACCCAGTGTATCCTTGCTCCAGGTCTGATGAGCGAGGCCTCTCCCGGAAACACGTCATAGAGTCGGTGCGGGCATCGTTGGCGCGACTCCAACTGGGCTATATCGACGTCGTCATCGTCCATAAGGCAGACCCCATGTGCCCCATGGAAGGTGAGTCCGCTGCCACCAGCAATATCAGCGTCATTATTTACAAAGGACGTTCATGAAAGGGAAATACGATACTTAATGAAGCCATACTAATTGTAAAGTTTGTAGAGGAGACTCCAGTACATTCAGGTTATAGTCGTAGATGATCGGCCACTATCCCAAAATATTACTTTTAGCTAGAACTATCGATTTAATCAAATGATTAACCGATTGCTTTTAAAATTCAATTAACAGATCAAGTGTGTTTTATCTCCCGACCACGAGCTCATACGAGGATAAATTCTTTAATTTACATTTCTGTTTTATGTATGTGCTTTTGATTGTGTAGAACGGTCGAAATTATTGAATATAATGTACAATAAAGGTTACCCTCCATATTTGATAGAAATAAAAAAAATGCCTTTACATAGATACAAAGATAATAATAAACACAGGAACATCGAAAACAGAAGAAATAAGAATAAATCAAGGACTCAGACAAGGCTGTAGCCTATCACCTAGTCTCTTCAACGTATATCTAGATGACTTAATTAAAAAATGGAAAATGGAGGTGAATCCAGGTATAAAGATTAGTAAAGATGCATTTTTAAATGTTCTAATGTTTGCCGATGATGTAACATTAATACAAGACAGTGAAGAAAATTGCAATATGCCATTCACAAACTACACTTACTAGGAAAAGAAAACTGCAATTTGAGCATATCAACTCATAAAACTAAAGTAATGGTCCACAGTGGTAAATTTCCAATTCGTACAAAAATAATAGTTGATGATAAGCCCATGGAACAAGTATCTCATTTTGATTATTTAGGTTGTAATATAATGATGTAGATAGAGATATTGACAACAAAATAAGCAAATTCCAGTAAATATGCGGAACAATAAATAGAACACTAAAAAATAAAACTAGAAAAGAAACAAAACTAAAGTTCTATAAAACTATGGCAGTACCCGTGTTGATATATGGAAGCGAATCATGGATAATAAAAGAACGAGATAAAAGTAAATTACAGCCTGCAGAGATGAGGTTTTTTCGCAGAGTAAAGGAATATACAAGAAGGGATTTGATAAGAAATGAGGATATCCGTAAGGAATTAAATATATACAACATAAACGAAAAAGTTGAAGATTATAAAGAAAAGTGGAAAGAACACCTGTCTCGAATGGATAACGAAAGAATTCCAGCACTGATACAACAGTACCAACCTAAAGGCAAAAGAGATGTCGGACGTCGTAGAAAGAGGTGGAACTGAATAAAATGTGAAGACGGAATAGGCACTAAGCCTAAACCATGAAGTGAAGATGATGATGATGATGATGATGATGATGATGATGATGATGATGATGATGATGATGCTTTATGTATGTAATAGTTTTAATGTATCTTTTTAGTGTACATAAATTAAATAAATAATAAAATAAAAAAATCAGTTTATCAAACCGATTAAAAATTATCGTGTGGTGAGTGAAACATAACTGCCTTGTGAATTCTGCTGTGTTGTGAATATTTCGAAAGTGTAGTCAAGTTCAGCAGATGTTATTTTATATAAATAAGTTAATACTGTATTCTGTCCGCCTCAACTGTAGAATATGTCCGTTGATGTACCCCTATGTTTTAACATATGAAGAAGTGCCAACATCTTTCTTGATAAAAGAAGTGTCCAGTCCATGTCACAACCATAACACTTTTAATAAACATACAGTGAAATGTACATTGATACAATAATCTGCTAATACTCCCGTTACCTCCACAACCATTCTAATCCGTTTACGTACGTATGACCGAAACCGATAGTAGCAATTTAATATTTGGCAATTCTCGGTATTTCGCGGTGGATTATGGGGCGTAAAAGTTGTAATTTACGTCATATCCGTCTCACCGATTTCAAGCATATTTACCTCGATTACTCCCTCCTATCTTTTTATTCTCTCAGCTTCAGACGCACCGACATACGATGTCATAGTCTAGTATACAGGATGTTAAAAAATAACGTTTACAACGTTTCAGGGATGATAGAGGAGATAAAAACGAACATCTGTTTTAAGTGACAAAAGTTTAGCAGATGCGCCGTTTTGCCGCTAGATGGCCTGAAGGATAGATGACTTGACTTCCGTCACAACACACACTGGTTAGTTCTGTTTGTGCACGACCATCTTGTAAGGCCTTATCTGTTGCCGAACAGTCTCCGGGGTGGTAATTATTTTTTTTTCTACGCGACGTCCTACCAGAACTTTTAGAAAAATCCCATTGAACATCAGAGAACGAATATGGTTTTAGCATGACGGTGCCCCTCCACACTTTGATCGTCGTGTCAGTAACCACCTAAATGCTACATTCCCCGATCGTTGGATTGGCAGGGGTGGGCCGGTACCGTGGCCACCTCGATCACCGGACCTAACCCCACTGGATTTCTTTTTATGGGGAGACGTGAAACGTTTTGTGTATGAGACACAGATCGACACGGCAGAAGACTTAGTTGCTCGCGTTGTTGAAGCTGCACATGTTATTAGAGACAATGCTGGCCTTTTTGAGCGTTGCAGACATTCCATAGTACGAAGGTACCAGTTGTGCAATGCCTTCAATGGACGGCAGTTTGAACACCACCTCTAAAACGACAATTGGTCTTGTTCTTTATGGATTATACTAATACTTACGTACACAGTAAAGGGCGCATCTGTCAAAGTTTTGTCACTTACAAAAAATATTTGTTTTCACCTCCTCTATTACCCTGAAACATTGTAAACGTTATTTTTAACACCCTGTATAGTCATGAAACTCAATACATAGTAAATACACAATCTGGTATATACAGTCACGAAGCTTGAGTTTATGAGAGTGCTAGGAACAATAGACTGTGTCGGTACTATTTCCCATTATCTGTAATGAGGTGATAGTAGCGATCCTAGTGGTTAGTAACTATCTATGGATGCATATTTACTACGTATTGAGCTTCGTGACTGTATATACAGAGTGATTTATATAGAACTGACACATTTCTTTCATTAATTGTTTTAAAACGAATTGTGCTAGCGACAACTTATTATACTTAAAATGTAGAGGAATTTTGGGAGATTATTTACCTCTATAGCAAATCTTGAAAATGTCCTCCATCCTGCATAAGGCACAACTCAACTCGTCGTTCCATGTTACTGGCCACTCGTTGGAGGACTCTGTTGTCAATAGCTTGAATCTCCTGTGTGATGTGCTTCAGATCGTCCAACGTCTGGGGACGTGTGGAATAAACCCTGTCTTTTAAGTAACCCCATAGAAAGAAGTCCGGCGTTGTCAAATCCGGAGATCTCGGTGGCCACAGGTTCCTGGAAATTATTCGGTCATCAAAGAAGCTTGGTTTTAGGCCTGCACTTTTCGCAGCTCTCTGACACATTGAGTAGGCGTACCCTGTCTCCTACGACAAACGTCTTAATGATTTTTTGGGTGACTGCTCCAGTCGTGCTCTTACGTCAACAACAACCGTGGGAAGCCTAGATGAACGATGCTTGCCCTTTTCACTCACCAGAGATCCAGTTGTTTCCAATTTGTTTACCAGTCCCAGTATTGTGTTCCTTTTGGGAAGATTGCGAACACCAAATTCTCTCTGGTATGCCCTTTGAGTAGCTGTAATTGAATTCGTAATCCAGTATTGCTTCACAAGGAAGAGTCGTTGATTTAATGTGTACTGCATTTTCACGTTGACACAAAATGTCGAAAACAGCTGCCAACAATAGGAATAAAACATAAACATCTGCGCATCTAGTGCTGCCAACAATAGGAATAAAACATAAACATCTGCGCATCTAGTGACAAGGAATCGAAACTCCAGAACATTCTGCTTAATTTGGTGCTAAAATTGGGTCATTGAATGAATTTCCAACGGAATAATTAAAGAAAGAAATGTGTCAGTTCTATATAAATCACTCTGTACTAAGACTATGGTAAATATGCATCCATAGATAGTTGCTAACCACTAGGATCGCTACTATCGCCTCATTACAGACAATGCAAAATAGTACCTGCACAGTCTATTGTTCCTAGTACCCTCATAAACCCAAGCTTCGTGACTGTGTATACTAGACTGTGTTGATGTTACATGCCGCCATGTTTCAGAGTAAAATTAAGAGCTCTCTAACGGCAGAGGTACGAAACTTGCATCAGTGAAAAAGGAGCAGGATGACAGCTAGTACTCCGTAATTTGTTAACAATAACACAAAAAATAGGAGACATTACCTTTAAAGACACTCCCATAATAACTTTCACCTCAAATTGTGTCATCAAACTCTGTGATTGCAAGAAACGTTATTTTCTTGTTAATGACTACACCTTTTCTAGTTGTATTTCAGAAAATATCAATTTAATGTCAGAAATTATCAATTGAATTTCGATTAGTCAATTCAATTTCGGATAGTATCAATTGTATTTTAGAAAACATAAATTGCATTTCAGATTTGTCAATTGTATTTCAGAAACTATCATTTGTATTTCAGAAGTTGATGGTGATTGTGCTCGTGCAGTATAACACAGTACAATTCATCAAGCTGCAGCTTTATAGCTTTGGAGAATATGCCTGTCGGACGCTAAAATGCAATAAAGTTTAGGATTTTTTAAATCCATTTTCCATTTTTTTAAATATATGTCAAAATCTCAAGTAGGCCTACATTTGTTATTTTGTGAAATAAAAGTGACTACCTTTATGTAATCTTAAATACATTGCTTATTTTCTGAAATTAAATTGGCTATGTACTGTACTGTACTGAACTGTACTGTACAATAATACATCTGTCAATTTATATTGTTCGTATGTATGTAATAATTCGATAAATAACTTTGGAATTTATTACTGCGTTAAGAAGTACAGTACTTTACAGTACAGTATACACCTTTTTAAAAATCCTTATATGAAACCGAATATACTTTATAAGAATAAAAATAAAATAAAAAATTGGAGATACAAAATTTGAAATGCATTTGGTACCATCTGAAATACAATTGACAAATCTCAAATACATTTGATATCATCTGAAATATAATTGACAAATCTGAAATGCATTTGATACCATCTGAAATATAATTTACTAATCTGAAATACAGTTGATACTATCTGAAATACAATTGACAAATCTGAAATGCATTTGATGCCATCTGAAATACAATTGATACCATCTGAAATACAATTGACTAATTTGAAATACAATAAAATTGACAAATCTGAAATACATTTGATACCATCTAAAATACAATTGACTAATCTGAAATACAATTGATACTATCTGAAATACATTTGATACCATCTGAAATACAATTGACAAATCTGAAATGCATTTGATACCATCTAAAATATAATTGACTAATCTGAAATACAATTGATACTATCTGAAATACAATTGACAAATCTGAAATACATTTGATACCATCTGAAATACAATTGACAAATCTGAAATACATTTGATACCATCTGAAATACAATTGACTAATCTGAAATACAATTGACTAATCTGAAATACAATTGATACTATCTGAAATACAATTGACAAATCTGAAATGCATTTGATACCATCTGAAATACAAATAACAAATCTGAAATACATTTGATACCATCTGAAATACAATTGACTAATCTGAAATACAATTGATACTATCTGAAATACAATTAACAAATCTGAAATGCACTTTATACCATCTGAAATACATTTGACTAATCTGAAATGCATTTGATACCATCTGAAATACAATTGACAAATATGAAATACAATTGATACCATCTGAAATACAATTGACTAACCTGAAATACAATTGATACCATCTGAAATACAATTGACAAATCTGAAATGCATTTGATATCATCTGCAATACAATTGATACCATCTGAAATACAGTTGATACTATCTGAAATACAATTGACAAATCTGAAATACATTTGATACCATCTGAAATACAATTGACAAATCTGAAATACATTTGATACCATCTGAAATACAATTGACTAATCTGAAATACAATTGACTAATCTGAAATACAATTGATACTATCTGAAATACAATTGACAAATCTGAAATGCATTTGATACCATCTGAAATACAAATAACAAATCTGAAATACATTTGATACCATCTGAAATACAATTGACTAATCTGAAATACAATTGATACTATCTGAAATACAATTAACAAATCTGAAATGCACTTTATACCATCTGAAATACATTTGACTAATCTGAAATGCATTTGATACCATCTGAAATACAATTGACAAATATGAAATACAATTGATACCATCTGAAATACAATTGACTAACCTGAAATACAATTGATACCATCTGAAATACAATTGACAAATCTGAAATGCATTTGATATCATCTGCAATACAATTGATACCATCTGAAATACAGTTGATACTATCTGAAATACAATTCACAAATCTGAAATGTATTTGATATCATCTGAAATACAATTGGCAAATCTGAAATGTTTTTGACACCATCTGAAGTACAATTGACAAATCTGAAATACATTTGATACCAGCTGAAATACAATTGACAAATGTAAAATGCATTTGATACCATCTGAAATACAATTGACACTATCTGAAATACAATTGACAAATCTGAAATGCATTTGATACCATCTGAAGTACAATTGACAAATCTGAAATACATTTGATACCAGCTGAAATACAATTGACAAATGTAAAATGCATTTGATACCATCTGAAATACAATTGACAAATCTGAAATGCATTTGATACCATCTGAAATACAATTGACTAATCTGAAATACATTTGATACCATCTGAAATACAATTGACAAATATGAAATACAATTGATACCATCTGAAATACAATTGACTAACCTGAAATACAATTGATACCATCTGAAATACAATTGACACTATCTGAAATACAATTGACAAATCTGAAATGCATTTGATACCATCTGAAATGCAATTGACTAAACTGAAATACATTTGATACCATCTGAAATACAATTGACAATTATGAAATACAATTGATACCATCTGAAATACAATTGACTAACCTGAAATACAATTGATACCATCTGAAATACAATTGACAAATCTGAAACGCATTTGATATCATCTGCAATACAATTGATACCATCTGAAATACAGTTGATACTATCTGAAGTACAATTGACAAATCTGAAATACATTTGATACCAGCTGAAATACAATTGACAAATGTAAAATGCATTTGATACCGTCTGAAATACAATTGACAAATCTGAAATACATTTGATAACAGCTGAAATACAATTGACAAATGTAAAATGCATTTGATACCATCTGAAATACAATTGATACTATCTGAAATTGAATTTGACAGATCTTAAATACAATTGATAATATCTGAAATTAAATTGACTAATCTGAAATACATTTGATAATTTCTGAAATTAAATTGGTATTTTGTGAAATACAACTGGAAAAGTTGTAGAAACACAATAGCCTCGTTACTTTCTCAACATATTGTTTTCCGAATTTCCTGTAGACTGTAGAGTCCATTGACCTATTCGTTAGCGGAAAAATAATGCTTTCCGTACTTCGTCGTGCAAAGAAACATTTTATCTGTTACGCAAGCAAATGAAACGAACGCAGGGGGCGCTGGAAGCCGCACTGCGCGTGTGGAGACCTCAACCGCTGCTGTGCTGCCGTAAATTATTTAAATCTGATTAATTCTGCATTTCCCGTGTCCCGTCCCAGTTGCACCAAGTACATGAATTCGTAATCAGTAGAGGAATAGGTGCATCGCACAATTACTATCTAGTCCGCTCAGACGTAATAAGCACTCTGCACCCGTCCATCTGCTCGGATGGAAGAACCGCTAATGCACGTTCTTACGTCTCCCTGGAGATCTATTTCATGAAATTGTAAGTTATAGGTCCACAAGTGAACCAGATTAACGCCCTGAAGCCATAAGTGTAATGGAAGAAATAGGGTCGTCTGGTTTGCAATGCATAGCACGCGATAACGGAGTCGTTCCGAATTACGTCAATAACAGTCAAACACAAAATAAATTATTCAGTAATTCACTAACCTGGAGAGGTGGACAAATGTTTATTATTACAGGTGTAATATACAGGGTGATTCACGACTAATTTTTAATTGGCTACAGTGGCGGCTCGTGGGTATTGAATTCAGGGGGGCTGCATAAAAAAATAAACCATATTACCTTATTTAAAGATTAGTTCCATGCGCCTTGTCTTGTAGGTTGCAAACTTTTGAATTATCTTCTTATTAAAATCCGATATGTCGTTTAACATAGTCTTTACAATGGAAAACATAGCTAATGCAGTCAGTCTCTCTTCTCTCATCGTATTTCTGAGATAGGATTTTACTCTCTTCAAACACGAAAAGCAACGTTCTGGTTCGGAACTTGTCATTTTGTATGGTGATAGCTATGCGTAGTAGTTTCACAACTTCTGAAAATGAGGCCTGCAAGTTCTCAGATAGAAGAAACTGCAAGAGCTTGACTGCGTCACTAATATTTCTGAATTCTTGTCTCTGATACATCACAGTGAGTTCCGTTTTTAGTTTGTCTTTATCGAACATTGGAAAAAGCTTCATACATACATTTAGGTCATTTTCAGGAAATGAGCTTTTGTAGCATTCAAATTTTTCGTCACACAGAAGAGAAGATAATATCAGATGATCTATGAACTGGAATTGGGTGCTAGCTTGTGTGATAATGAGGTCACACACTTCCTTGGCTGCCGCAACCCTTGTCTGAATCCCTTCGACCTTACGACACTTTTTAGGGTTTTCATTTTCACACATCTCGCTGCTCAACTGGCACTGTTCCGTATTGTCTGTATGGCATTAACAAAGCTTGATATGCAGGGTCGGCCTCGGTAGCATAGTCGATTGCGCGTTCGATCCCTGCCCAGGTCGATGGCATTTAAATATGTTTAAATGAGACAGGCTCGTGTCAGTAGATTTACTGGCATTTAAAAGAATCCTGCGGGACAAAATTCCGGCACATCGGCGACGCTGATATAACCCCTGCAGTTGCGAGTGTCGTTAAATAAACCATAACTTAATTTTTTATATGCAGATTTGAACCTTAGAAATATCTAAATGGCGACGTTGTAGTTGGTTGTATAATATATCTACATGATACATCAATAAATTAAAAAACTGAGCCAGAAATTGAATTCAGGATCTTCAAGAGTAAGCACCAGGGCGCTTGCCTCATTTATTGCGATGTTGTTAGATGTTTCAGAGTCCATTATGGTTTGGAAACATTCTAGCAATGGCTCCTTCTTCTCATGAACAACATTTACTGTTCTTATTTAAAACTCCACCTTGTTGCCCCAGATGATGGAATTGTCTTTGAAACACATTAATCTAATACAGACAGTGTGGAGATCAAGAGATGAAAGCAGGGATACTGGATAAATTAGCAAAATAATGCGAGCTTTGTAGGCTATTTTGTTTAGCGGTTCTTTCCATTATGATTCAAATGATGGGTACTTAATTTTACATTTCTCCTGAATTGTTAAGGTACTGAACTGAATAGACTGTAAATAGTGCACAGAATTAAACATTGTTGTACTTGTTATACTCACAACATTAAATAAAATGTATTTAAAACTGCGCGCTACTGACAAACTGCTGCAAATCTTGCAGCGCCTGGAAACTCTGGATTCACGGAAAGGGGCTAGCAGGGGGAGGGGTAAAACTAACGCGCAAAGCATCCGAGACGAGACTGGCAGCTCCAGGGGAGGAAGTGACTTCACCATCCGCCCTTGTCTCTCGATTCGCTCTGGAGCACCAGGGGAGGAAGTGACTTCACTAATGATTGCGTGCATGTCAATGAGAGCGAATTTTTTTAAAAAATTCGAGCCGCTAAATAGAGACTGTATAATAAATGTATTTCACAACATAAAACGAGACGAGAGCCACAAATGTCTGGGGGTGCTGCAACTCCGCAGCCCCCCTTCGAAAGCCGCCCCTGATTGGCTATTTTACCACGCTTTATCAACTGATGTGGTTATCTAACGTATGAATTAAATGAAGGTGATAATGCCAGCGAAATAAGTCCGGGTCCAACCCCGAAAGTTACCCAGCATTTGCTCTTAATGGGTTGAGGGAAAATCCCGGAAAAAACCTCAACCAGATCATTTGTTCCAACCAGGGTTTGAACCCGGGTAGCTCGTTTCACGATTCAATTCAAATTCAATTTATTAAGCCACTAAACAGACAGTGGTAGACTTCGTCACAAATACATAAGGGGGAAAAACATACATTTGAAAATACACATATAATTGAAAACAGTAAAGTTTAATTAGAATGAAAACACAAAACATTTTGAAACTCTAAAAATTAATGAAAACACTTCATTCTTAATGTATTATTTGTAACTAAATGTAAATAACTTTATTTATTAAAAAACAATTTCGTATCAATTTATGTTAAAAAACTCATCTACAGAGTAGAAAGGATTAATTAAAAGCCAATTATAAAATCTAGATTTGAAACTATTGGTTGGTAACTTATAATATTGACTGGAAACCTTATTACATAATTTCATCCCCATGACAGAAAAATTTGTAGCCTACTAGTTTTATGTAATCTACAGTATGGAATATTAATTTGCTCACTATTTCTAATTTCATGTGATCATGATCATGTATATTGGCTACTAATGAGTAATTGTCTATACTTTGTCTAGTGTGAAAGACTAGGTCGTATATATATTTATGACAGTTAATATCTGTGATTGTTTGAAAAGTGGTCGACAATGTTCAAGATAGTTTCATGGATATAGCATTCTAATGGCTTTCTTTTGCAAAATCAAGACACTCCCAATTTTGCTACCATTTCCCAAGAAAATTAAGGCATACTGAATTATCGACTGAAAGAACGAAAAGTAGGCACATCTTAAATAATTTTGAGAAACACAAGTCAGGCTAATCGTCACTCCACAGCTGTGGACTTCAGACTAACGACCCGCTCTTTAAGAATCAGTTCTTTAGGTCATTTTGCGCACGAAATGTCATACGAACATGGATCCGTAGCATTAGTTTCAAAGTTATTCATTACAAATCCAAACGTTTGGAGTTGTATCGTAATATAAATATTTGAATGTAAACTCTTTACAATACAGCTTCATTTCTTATGCTGTCTGTCCATTTCACACGCTCCATTCTTCTCCATATCCACATTTCAAATGCTTCTAATCGTTTCTCTTCACTTCGTCGTAATAGCCATGTTTCTGCCCCCATACAATATCACACTCGACACAAAACTCTTCACTACTCTCTTCCTTAGTTTTTTCACGAGAAGTCCGCAGAAGATGCTCCTTTTTCTATTAAAAACTTCCTTTGTCATCGCTATCCTCCTTTTGACTTCCTGACAGCAGCTCATGTTACTGCTTATAGTACACTCCAAATACTTGAAGTTGTCCACTTGTTTTACTGCAGCATTTAAAATTCGCACGTTTACCTTTTTTATTTTTCTTCCGACAACCATGGTCTTTGCCTTGTTTGCATTTATCTTGATTGCATATTGCTCACAGCTGTTATTTAGCTCCATTAAGGCTATGGATCGGTGAAAATAACGAAGAAACCATTAAAAAATATAAATTTTGTTTTTAACTATAAAAAATAAAATAATGTTTCAGTTTTCTCAATCTGTATTTATTTTGGCCCTGTGACAATTTAAAGACCCACAGGACGAATTTAAAGGGCAGCGCGTGCGTGGATCTGTAGCTCTTTAAACTGTTAGCTGTCATTCTGACAAACTTTGTTCTTCATTCTAACTAATTTTGCTTTTCATTCAATTCATTATATCCCGCTATTATGTAGGAAAAAAATATTTGTGGTAGACCTGTATAGGAAGGATATCGATAGCATATATATGTATATATATATATATATATATATATATATATATATATATATATATCATATTTATGCTGTACTTCGATATTCGTTTACTCGATTTTTCTGATTTTCAACATTTTGTAACATTCAAAATGCTCTATCTAATGAATGCAGTTTTTCTCCAATCTCAGTGAAATTTTGCACAGAATCACAAAAGCATGTGATGTAAACTGACAAATGTGTTTTCTTCTTCTATTGAAAGTATTGAAATCACCATGTGTTGAAGATGTTATAACTTTTAAAGAAAATTGAAAAATTAACAACTAAAAGGGTAAATATTTTTTTTCTCTCGAAACGTAATTGGAAAACATGAAAGTCATGTATCACATTTTACATACATCTATCAGGAATAAATTAAATAACCTATAAATTTGAATAAAAATTATGTAAACTTTGAAAATTGGGACAATTATAATTCAGTATTTGAAAAAAACAACAATTAATTGTAAGTAAACTAATTGGAATACGAAAGTGAAAATTTGTTTATTGCATGTTCATATTGTGAGAAATATGTTGTGAAAGTTTCAGAATAATTGGTATAAAATGTGTAAGTTAGAAATTTCACAAATCTATAGCCTTAATAGCATTTTAAATTTCAGGGGCCAAAAAGATTTAGAATACTTATACAGCGTGTTGCTTGGTGTTTCAGAGGTGGTGCGAGCGATGAACCACGTGATCAGCCAAGGCTGGGCGATGTACTGGGGCACGGCGAGGTGGACGCCGGTCGAAGTGATGGAGGCGTACACCAACTGCAGGCAGTTCAACTGCGTGACGCCCATCTCTGAGCAGTCGGAGTACCACATGTTCTGCCGAGAGAAGACGGAGCTCTACATGCCCGAACTGTACAACAAGATCGGTGAGTGACCTTTTACGTCTCTTACTTCCAGACTTCGCAGAAGCCTGTGCATGTTTCGTTGTCTGATAAACAGCTTGTATTTATTTATCGGGTTAATTGAAAGTGATGACATTTTTAAAATCACTTAAACTTCGTTAAAATAGGTTCGTATAGAACATTTGTTAAGCGGATACGGAATTACCTATTTTGACAATGTTTAGTTGAAGGGTTCAGAGCCATAGTGGGCCAAGTGCCATTTATTAAAAACGGAGAAAGCAAGGGTTAAAGTTAATTGAATATCATAGTTTAATGAATATTGATATATCATTTATTTTTAATGTGTATACTTTATATTACTCGCTATATGTTTCCATTGAATTATAGTAATAACTTAATTTTAACCCTTGTTTTCTACGGTTTTAGTAAATGGCACTTGGCCCAATATGGTTCTGAACCCTTCAATTATTGCTTACATAAGGAAATTTTTCTCGAAAACTGTGAAGCTAGACAGCTGATCTTTTTACAGCTCAATTACACATGAGTTGACTTTATGCTGAAACAGTAGCTTTTCTTTCAATTATTTCATTACCGAGATATAATTTTTTTCCATTCGTACAGTATATTATTTTTCAACGATTTTCAGTACGTTACCTCCTGTAAATCTCTCAAATTTAACCAAATCCAAAAATCATTGTTTCAATACATCGTTGTTGTTCCTATAATAACTCCTATGTGCAAAATATAAAATTTTTCAGTAGGAAGGAAAAACATATTTATCCATTCTATGGCAGTGGTTCATAGGAGATTGTGAATACTTACATTTTCGAAAGAAAGAAATATAATTACATATAGGAGATTTTATTATTTGCTGTATCAGTATTTAAGTTATTTAATAGAGCAAAAATCTTAAAATAGATAAATATGTCACATAGGAGTTATTGCAGGAACAATGACGATATGTAAAACATCCAGATAAATAATTTATGAAAATTTCAGCTTTGTGCATTAAATACTAGCTGAGAAAGTTTTTTTTTTTTTTTTTGTGAAAAAACTAAAGTTACAGAAAATGAGCGCTAAAACAAGATACAGAATGTTTCAGAAATTAGTACCGAATGTTTTAGGGATGATAGGTTGGGTCTGATTATTCATTTTAAGGATAGAAACCTGGTGACCCTGACGAGTCGCTTTTATTCTACGTGATGCCGAAGTTGGCATAGCGTACCCTGTGGGTTAGGCAGACAGAGGTGCTTTGAAATGAAAGAGGGAATAATACGTATAGAGAGGCTACTTTTTTAGCATCCCACAGTGGTATGGTATACAAACAATAATCTTCCTCTGACACATATCGTTAAGTGAGATGTACTGCTCGATAATAGATATACACATCAGATAGAACCTCAATCAAGCGGGATCATGTGACCTATACCATTTTAAACAGGAAAAATCAACGATTAAATTGAAAAAAAAAAAATACATAATTTTCCGACCAGAATCCGTATTTTTTTTTTTCTTTTTCGAAAGTGAGCCTTAAATTTAAAACTTGTATAGGCATATGCTATATACCATTTTAAAGCAGGAAAACCAAATAATAATTTAGAAAATATCTGAAAACAGATTCCATTCCCCTTAATAATAGCTCACACAAAATCATATTTTTATTTCACAATTATTATTAATACAGGGGTTGTTCGAAGTGGTATTGTTCTGCATTCACACATCACCGATATCTTTTGTTTAAATTGTTATTCGCAAGCAAAACTTCTAAGTATTACCGTAATGTTAGCAATTTTTCATCTTATATTGTCTCATAAGTACATCTACATAGTATAGTACAGTACGGTAGTGTGAGTTCAGTTCTGTGTACCCTACTTTTAGGGTTTTTTAGGGCTAGGGTAATAACTTTCTTGAAAATGTCTTTCTCATTCCCTTTTGATTTCTTTGCACTTAATATCGCTTGCCTTTATAAGTCGTAACTCTATAACACAAACCTATCACCTTTATTCTTTTTTTCTGAGAACGCAATGCCAAGAATTTTCCTCATTCTCAGATATTCATAATCAACAGCCGTGTTCGAGTAGAGATGGAAACGATATATCGGTTTTTACGAAATACCGATATTGTCGTTTCGATATACCGATATATCGATATCAAAAGTTTGATTCAATATATCGTATAATATGTCGGTTTCTCTCATAAATTTATCGTTTTTTAAAGGAATTATTACTATCATCATCAACAACAAAATCCGCACTAGACAACTCCGATAATTCCCTAAGACATGGCGCTAATGAAGGTGGACAGTTGCATAATTGTGCAGCTTTGAAATATCCAATACAATAAATACTTTGCTCTAATTGGCTGGACTGGAATTCGAATTCAAACTATTTAGTATGCAGCACAAAATTCAAAATGCAATGTGTGCGAACGTGAGACAGACGGGAGGTTTATCTACTAGTGTTTTGATATTGTTATTAATGTTCTCCAAGGCAGGAGCAACTTCCACCCTGAAAGGGAACCGTCTGACCTCAAAACGGGTATCAAAACTTTTATTTCTATATTCTGAAATGGAAAGAGAAACAAGAATTTAATACCGATGTGACATTTTTTTACGGCTATGATTTCTATGCACAACCTAGTGCTGACATTGTTTTCTTATTATATCTTTTAGTGCATAAAAATTCTATCCATATCATCATCACCATTGTTGTTTGGAATGTTGGAGTGTAACAATAACTTGCAATGGGAACTTACTATAGAAGTATTGTATCAAATCAGCTGTGAAGTTTGTTAAAACTTGTAACATTCTAAGTACGGTTTACTTGCATTTAAAAATAATTACAATTTCTGTTTATTTACATATAAAAATGATTACGTTGTTAGGTAAAAAAGAGCATTATATCTGTGTCCTGGATTGAATCCTATGAAAAATTATACTAATTAAGTCGTGTTCCAATATCAAATACTCAACCATGTAGAGTTCACGTAACTATTTCCCACCATATCAATTATTAAGCTCACCTTCACCTCCACCATAATTTTGATTGAGGTTAGGACTTAAATCATATGGTATTGAAAATGTTTTGTTTATTGTCACAATTTTACATTTATGCTTTTGATTGTTATGATGTTAATTTCAATGGTAAAAATTAATATTAAAATTAATATTATCTCAAATCGGCCAAATTTTGATCTCCATGACTGGTGATCGCCGTTGCACTACTTATTTGCGTCAACGTTTAAGTATTGCTATTCAACGCGGAAATGCAATGAGCGTTTTGGGTACTCTTCCAGAGTCCAGCCCTTTGGACGAACTTTTTCTCCTGTAAAATTTATTATCTCTATGTAAATGTTTATATTTAGTTTTTATATATGTGTAATTGTAACGGTGAAAATATTATTGAACAAATAATTCTTTTTCATAAGTGTATATTATTTTTGGGAGTGTTTTTTGTATACGAAAATGCATTGTTAATTTGGTTATAACTTTTATATCACCTTTATAAAGGTAAACACGCTTTGAAATATTTAAGTGGGAAAATCGTCGTATCTCGGTTACTTTGACAAATTTTATGTACATTTTGACTTTATATGAGGCATTGTTGTGTATTATTTGTTTTATTAAGATTATCACTATAAATACATGTAGTGTGTTGCTATGATCCAAGTGAATATTAAAATTTAAGTAATTTTATTTTAATAGAGTAAATGTACACCTGAAAATGCAATGCAATTTGCTTACGGAATAGCGATATATCGATAGTCATTCGATATATCGATATATTTTCTGCTCTATATATATATATATATATATATCGATTATCGAAATTAGGTTTGCAATATATTGTAACATCAATATATCGATATTTAAATTATTTCCTCCATCACCATGTTCGAGTTCACGAATTTCTACACCAATGACAATCTTGGTAACCCACCAAAGCACCGACGAAAATTTATTATGGTTATGATTGTTGTTATTTATAGCTGCAAAACTTTGAGCTATATAATTCATTAAAACTCTGCGACTCTTGGTTCCGTACCGAAGGTGTTACAGTGACGTCAATTACTACATTCCATCTTTTATAACTGATAGCGAGAGTTATGGTATACAGGCAGGATAATAAAATTAATTTATAGCTGGATTTCCGCAGTGGAAACGATTTCATTTCCTCTCCAACTTCGTACACAGTTTACGATCCGACGACAGCCCCCCCCCTCAAGATCGGACATCCATCACGCCCGAGTGTTTTCTCTCGCTAGTGTGATTATGCGGCTCTTCCCACCCATAGTACTTGTCTTATTAATGTAACAGTGTGATTCAATTAACCACGCGTTTGTACTCGTATACTAGACTTGTGTAAGAGTGGATCACACTCTGTAATCAACTTAGGCCTCTGTTATCTACAGGGTGTCCCAGTTATCTTGACCATCCAAAATAAATTTGTACGCAAGCACCAAATGAAAAATTGTTTCATACAAAAGGTTTACAACAGAAAGGGGGAAATAATACTGATGAGGAGGCAACCTTGTAGCATTATTTATTGATGAGATACGAGTATTAACATTATTTATTTAAATAACACTATGTATTTATTTTTCAGTACTTCAATTAAGCTCGTCAAGTCCTGTCCAAAAATGTATCACAGTATCTCTCACGTTACTCTTCAATATTGTTCAAAATTCTAAACCTAGCTACTTAGCTTCTCCTTTTCAACATTTTTCCTCATATCACGAAATAATACTCGCTCACAAAACCATATCACACTCTCCATTCCTAAATACAGAACATCCTTCTACTCTTCATGTTTCACCGTCTCTGGAAAAATCTACCACAACATGTCAGAGACTGTCGGACATTGTCTAGTTTCAAAAATAAACTAAAATTGCATTTTTTCAATTCAGATTCTTTTCAGTTATAAGCTCTCTTCTCTGGATAGTTTTGTAAATTATATATATTTCTTTTCCTTCCTTTCCCTTTTTTGTTCTCTGGATCACCAGATGAATTTATTATCATACTCTTTTTATTGTGAATATTATTTAATTCTCGTATTTATTTTCTTTTTATTATTGTTTTATTATATTCCATTTGTTATATTCTTCCTTGCGTTTTCCATATTAACCATTTGTACTAAATGAGTTGCTTTTACTATATGCCAATGTATTTTACTTTCTTTTTTCTATTATGGTATTATTTCCATGTTGTTTAGTGTCGATTTTATTATGCTATTATTATTTTTTTTTGTAATATGTTAGTATTCTGTTCTTTAACTTTTTGTTAAATTTTCATTGCTTGTATACTTTGTGACCTGGTAGAATCTCCTATGGCCTTAACTCTACCAGTATAAATAAAGAATTATTATTATTATTATTATTATTATTATTATTATTATTATTATTATTATTATTATTATTATAGTGGGTCATTCTAATAAACAGAATGTTACTTGGTGCCTTGACGGCATGATTCCTGTGCATATTACATACAAAGGAAGTGATTTGACTAAGTTGGTATACGTATTAGATCTATATTGCAGGTGCCCAGGGTGACGTAACCCACTCCACATAAATTTGGTTTACAGTAAACACATGTAACCAAATGTAGCACAGACCACTCACTCAGTCATCAGTGTTCAGCGGAATAAAACCAAACTTACGTGTAATGGGTTACGTGACCTTGAGTATATGTGCCGTGTACTACGTATTGTTTACACCAACTTAAAGCCAAACCACTTCATACTATGCACAGGAACCATGCACCAATAACGTTCAGTTTATTAACGTTCTGTTTATCAGAATGACACACTGAGATACATTGTCGAGCTTAATTGAAATATTGAATAATAAATACATAGTGCCATTAAAAGAAGCAATATTAATACGCGTATCTCATTAATAAATAATGCTACAAGATTGCCTCTCCATAAATATTATTTCTCCCTTTCAGTTGTACACCTTTTATATGAAGCAATTTTTCATTTGGTGTTTGCGTACAAAGTTATTTCGGATGGTCAAGATAAATGGAACACCTTGTATATGTTCGTCTAAAAAATCGCCTCTCCAACACAGGAAAATGTCACTTAAAGAATAGTTAGAAAATAAAGTCCCAAATTATACTATGTATTGCTACATCGCCCAATTCAATAAGCTATTATTTTTACAAATATACAGAGTAGAAGTGAAATAATCCTGTAGATTGAAAGGGACAATAGGGTATGAATAGGAAACCTTTATTACATTTTGTGGTTAAATGCACGGTTAATTAGAAAATTAAGTTGGAAGTTTCAGCAGTCTGGAAACATCGCCGCTAACACATTGCTCTTTCTTCTCATAATACAGATGTAAGAGTTCAACGAACTCAGGTATGTCTCCCTAGGTGAACTACCTTCCATCTCCCTATCTGGCTACACTGTTGCAAGCCGGTCGCATCGTTCATTGGCTTCAGATTAGTGGTTTTTTTAATTAAATTTGAATGAAAACCGTGCACCTAGTGAAATAGCCCGAGGGATAAATGAGTTTTTACTATCGGTATGGACAAAAATCACTATCCTATTCGTTCAGTTATCGAATAAGAGGGTGTTCAACATTTGTTTTTTTCTGAGAAAACTATGAAGCTTCCATCAACATGGTAGGATTACAATTTTTTTTTGCATAAAGCATGCGCTATTCGCTCTGAAAATCTGCAGGGTTATTTCACTTCCACCCTGTAAAATTGTATGCTGTCTTCAGAGTTTAGGATGTGAGGAATACTTACAAGAGCCCATTTTTATCTGCATGGGATGTATTGATTGGTTTGCTTAGCAATTTTAGTGGACCAATTCATAAAAACAGTCAGCTGTTATAGATTTCACTGTAAGTTAAATTGTTACATAATACAGGGACATCAATTTATTTTTACTAACATTTTTAATATTAACCTGGCTACACCTTTAGAGAACCGGAAACACCGTTTGCTACCCCTTCCACGACTGTAGTTCGATGATACTGACATAAAACACAAACAAATCACTTCACTAGATATAGGAGGGAAGAAAAGTAGTTCATCCATTTACGTAAACTAGGAAATATAGCGATTTTGAGTTCGATAATTTTCATTAGGTTTTTGTTTAATCAAAATGCAGTACTGTATTAACAATAAGTGTTTTTACTCACGAACTGAGTTATCCATGCGAACGTATTCATTATGCAGTGTATATTATACTGTATACAGCACATTAGCGTACAATATAGAGAATGAAGTTAAATTGAAAAATAAGCATAATATCGATATTTAAACATATTTTTGAAAGTGGTGGCCGTTCATTTCGATACAGGCTTCAGTTCTTTTGTGCATATTATCGCACTATAGACTATTGCATCTAATTCCAATTGCCAGTTTCGTCCTTCGTACTAGTAACTCATGTTGAAATAATTCTGTACCTATTCTATAAAAGAGTACGTTACGTACTGTAAATTCAATCTTCACTTCTGCCCGACCCGCATAGATAAAATTACTCAGACATACTGTCTACTGTCTGTCCAAGTGATTATGCCGCAGGATCGTAGAAAGGGGGGAAATCACGTGACAGTTAATTACTTAACGAGACCCTTTTATTTAAGTTATTTTAAACAGTTGTATAATATTACGTAAACGTCCAATTCCTAACATAAATTAAGGTTCTCAGAAAAGAGCTAAGACAGCCCAGCTTTTACAGAAGGGCGAGCAGAAGCAGGTGGGGGAAATCGGGATGCGACGTAGGCAAACAGACAGTACCTGTGCGAAAATATGATTTAATATTGAAAGCTCTTTCGTCACTGGAAAACGCGAACATATTTCTGGAACGTACTATACTCACACAGTGCTGTTTACTATATGCAGCCTTGATTCTGTGTGGACAGTTCGAACTTCATTAGTAGAAGGGGTGGGAGTGAAGTACATTCAAAAACTCAGATACAATAAAAATTGAAGTAAAAATAAAATGATGTCCCTGTATTACCAGAGGAGCTGTGTTATATTTATAATTAGATGTTATATACAATTTACATGTACAAATAAAAACAAATTTAGTTTATTTTAAATTGGAACATATACCTAAAAATACAGCGTGTACGGCTTAGAGGATTAACATTACAAATATTTTTTATAACCGTCGTTGTATTAGATTCCGATTAGACATATTTCTATAGATGTGATGATAACATCTGTGGAAATTTATGAAAAATACCATCGCGTGGTGATGATGTGGCGCTCGTGATCAGAATGCGTAAAGTTGGAGGTGTGGATGCTGCAAAGAATTTTCAAAGTTGCCATAATTTAATCTAAAACTTGATGTTGCGTGGGAGATAAACTCATGAATTTTGTGTGATACTCAAATAACTTCGATGTGCTCACCCTCAGTGTTACGGCAATTGTCCAAATTGTACTCCACCTTCAACCAGGTATTCAGTAACATTTTCGGTGTGACGTCGATAACCTGACGAATTTTTTCGTCGCAAATCGTTCAAGTTCGCACAGACGTTTGATACACTTGGTCCTTCATAAAAATCCCAGAGGAAAAAATCCAGAAGGGTAAGTAAGATAAGGGGAGCGTGGAGGTCAAGTGAGCGGTTCAGTTCGAAATGACTTCTCGAACTTCTTGCAAAACCGTGCGAAACTTTTCTACGTTTTGTCGTATGCCATCCGTTTACAAACCATGCTACACACGCATGTACACAGCACTGCCCGTTTCTCATAACTGCTTGTATTATTTGACAAGCTCACGTAGGTGGCAAAATCGTGGTGAGGTCAAAGGTCAAATTCACGCTGAAATGCACGTGGCACATGCTTCACAGGTTTCATTTCCACGAGTGAATGAACGCAAAACTCTTTCTGTTGAGGCGTTCATGTCGCATCTTTGTTCATTCTGAACATGTGCACCACGCCAGCGAAATGTTGTGGTATTTTTCATTAACTTCCACATATGCCATCATCCTAAAGGCTTTCCAGTCGGAATCTAATACAACAAAAGTTATCAATGTTTTATAATATGTTATAATTATAAGCCTGATATATTGTGCATATAAATAGGGTATGATCACAGTCTAGTATATATAGTCACGAAGCTCAATACGTAGGGAATATGCATCCATAGATAGTTGCTAACCACTAGGATCGCTACTATCGCCTAATTACAGACAATTCGAAATAGTACCGGCACAGTCTATTGTTCCTAGTATCCTCAACAACTCAAGCTTCATGACTGTATATACTAGACTGGTATGATCACGTAAATTGCACGGTTTAGGCCTCTAAATATGTTTCGTGTTTACAAAATTATATTTGCTCTCAAGATTATCCTTTGCAATATTTTGTTGCCACCCATCACTTAATTTTCCTACTGGTTTGTAGATGTAATCTAAATGGACTGAAAGATCACATAATTAAAAAATAAATAAATTATCGTTTCGAAAATCTTTCATTCGACGTACACGTTGATTTTACACCTCAAAATTAAGATTCTGTTCGTTTGTTATAGGTGATCGAAATTCATTCATAATTTGTTTTATGTGGGGCCTTGTCTGTAGTGCATGTACGTCTACCCAGTTATATACAGAACTTCTATTGTAAGTACTGACCGCTGGAGCGCTGTTTTACTTCTCGGCGGCTGGGCAAGTCGCAGCCGGTCACACTCGTACCTTACAGAAGATGCTGGAAATGTCATCCTCCCTCGGCTAAACAGGCGTTGTATCAGGAAAACACAATCTAATTGACATGATTAAGTTCGGCTACTGTAATGCTTCTGATTTCATTTGTTCTATCGGTATGTACGATATTTAACCTCTCAATAATTAAAATACTCAATTTTAGAACAACGAAGAATAGACGAAGTGTGTGGTTTTTTCATTATTGACTAAAGATTTAGTCGAAACACAGCTCATGTTCTCTTCAGACGATATGTGGTTCCACCTGACTGGTCATGTATAACAATCAAAATACTCGCTATTGATGTTCTGCAGTGGTTGCATCGCCGAGGTAGGGGCGGGCACAGAAGAACAATAACGTAGCATACAGTGCGTACAAACGTATAAAATGACATGTAATTGCCTAACAGTTTTTACCCCTATTTATTAAAAATTAAGGGACTCCTCTGTACCACGTACTTAATTGTATTTAGACATATCTATACTAATAATAAATCTGTAGCCGAAATTTTTCTGGTAATTTTCGATTTTCCAAAAATAATTGGTCCTAACATATATAATTAATCACCCTGAAACCGAAAATCGCTTTTTTGGAAATTTTGTTTGTATGTCTGTCTGTCTGTCTGTCTGTATGTATGTTTGTTACCTTTTCACGCGATAATGGCTGAACGGATTTCGATGAAAATTGGAATATAAATTAAGTTCGTTGTAACTTAGATTTTAGGCTATATGGCATTCAAAATACATTATTTAAAAGGGGGTTATAAGGGGGGCCTGAATTAAATAAATCGAAATATCTCGCTTATATAACAAAAGTTTCTTTAAAAATAATTTCCGATAAGTTTTATTCCTTGAAAAATTTTGATAGGACTTATATTTAATGAGATAAATGAGTTTCAAAATTAAAATAACTGCCATCTAAGGCCGTGTAATGAAATAAAAAACAAATGACTTCGTCTATAAGGGGCTTGGACAGCAACAATCGAAAGCTATGAAACATAGCCTACAGATAATGTTTCTGTGTTTGTATGAAATAATATCGGAAGCTAAATTAACCGATTTGTACTACTAGGTTCAAAAAGTTCCCGGAATTTTACTACAATTTTTCGTATTAATATATAACAAGGGATATTATACATTTGTTTTGTTGGTAACATTCATGATGTCATTTCCTTAAAGTTTGTTGATAATGGCAATTATTGGTTTTGAGTTGTAGGCAATTGTTTATCATAGTGTTTTGTTTGTTCGTCGCATTTTGTAATTATGTCCACAGAGCAAAGTACAAACATCAAGTTCTGTGTTTTGCTGGGGACATGATCAGTATGGCTGATGAAGATGGTGATTTCTTAAACAAAATGAAACTGGTGCTACTTGTACGACCCAGTCCCTAAACGACAGTCATCTGAGTGGAAATCGAAAACATCTCCTCGGAAGCAAAAATTTCCTAGGACACTTCCAAAGGCAAAGTTATTTTAAATGTTATGTTTTATTTAACGACGCTCGCAACTGCAGAGGTTATATCAGCATCGCCGGATGTGTCGGAATTTTGTCCCGCATGAGTTCTTTCACATGCCAGTAAATCTACTGACATGAGCCTGTCGCATTTAAGCACACTTAAAGCAAAGTTATGTTGGAAGTTTTCTTCGACTCTCAGGGTCTCATGCACCATGAGTTCATTCCAGAAGGTCGTACTGTAACGAAAGAATTGTACGTAGAAACCCTCCATCGCCTCTGGGACGCAGTGAGAAGGAAACGTCCAGAAAAGTGGGTAGAAAAAAACTGGTTCCTTATGCATGTGACAATGCACCTGCTCATCGCGCAATTATTGTAAAGAATTTTCTTGCCAGGCACAACATAACTGCTTTGGATCACCCACCATACTCTCCTGATCTCTCACCACCTGATTACTTTCTGTTTCCCCGTCTGAAAAGTCATCTGAAAGGACGGAGATTCAATGCTGAAGAGGTTATCGCAAACGCGACGAGAGCACTAAGACGGGTTTCACAAAATGGCTTCCAGGCCTGCTTTCAGGAACTCTACACGCGTTGGCAAAAGTGTGTAGTTGCGGAAGGCAACTATTTTGAAGGGAATTCTGTAGAATAGTGTTTAAGGTACGTTGTTTCTATGATGCTAACAAATTCCGGGAACTTTTTGAACCTAGTATGTATAATTAATTATTATTTCACAATTGGAAAGTGTAGTTTCTCTAGATGGACATAATGCTATAATGTTATTACAGTAACTTCTGAGTGAATCGAGGACAGGTAAGATTAAAATAGCTTCTTATGTACAGAAAACTTGATAGGCTATTCTGTACATTCGTTTCCTGTATTTCCTAAAATAATTTTTATGACCAAATGAGTGGTCTCTGGATCAAAATGATCGCATTTTAATTATGCAAATACAATTTAAATTAAGTAACATAATAAACGATTTATCCTTATATCAAACACGAATGTTCCCTGGATCAAATATCCTATTTTAATTATGTAATTACTTTATATTTATTTCTAACGGGTGCAGCGGAGCGCACGGGTACGGCTAGTTGTAAATAAGTGCTGTGAACTAAATCTCAACTTTAATCCAAAGACTATAGTCGTTGATTTTGAATGACGTATTCATAATGTTATGGCAGTTGTATGGCCATTTGTAGCTATTAATGGGTGTCGATTTCGTATTGTCAAGCTTAGTTTCAACAAATTAAAGATCTAGGACTATCGACATTGTATAAAGACAAACAATCCGAGTATGGTATTTGGCTGCGTTCAATTTTTGGACTCATCTACCTTAATCCAAAGGAAGTCGACGCATCGCTTGTAGATGATTTCATGTTTTACCAACTACCGAAGTTAGTAGATTCAGCGATTATATTGTCGCCCTCGGTAGCGTAGTTGGTATAGCGCTGGTCTTCTATGCTCGAGGTTGCGGGTTCGATCCCGGCCGAGCCGATGGCATTTAAGTGTGTTTAAATGCGACAGGCTCATGTCAGTAGATTTACTGGCATGTAAAAGAACTCTTGCGGGACAAAATTCCGGCACACTGGCGACACTAATATAACCCCTGCAGTTGCGAGCGTCGTTAAATAAACCATAATTTAATTTTTTAGAGATTATTTAATAGACACGTACATACTGTAGGCTAAATGATTCTGCACTATTCCTTTCGCAGGTGTGGGCATCCGAGTCAACAACAGAATCTCAAAGGACTACAAATGCTTGTGAGGCATTTCATTCTAAATTCAATAAGAAATTTACCAGCCCACATCCAAACATATATGCATGTTTTGATATTATAAAAAAGGAGTAAGGACACTTATATTAACATAAGAAGTTGCAATTGCCAATTGCAAAAAAAAAATCCCGCTCAACGAAACAGAAAAAGAAACAAACAAATATTTTGACAGATGCATTATTAAAATATAAGATAGAAGTAATTTCTTGATTAGATTATGTAAAAAGAACAGACTAACACTGCAAATATTTTTAATTAAAACAGTTACGGTACATGACTTTAATTTTGACCAACATTTTAACCATACCAGCAAAATCAATGCTGTCAATCCCAAGTCTGTAGAAAAAGGGTAGGGAAATGTGTCAAATTGTTTGTGCTCAACGCGAATGGACGATTGCAGATTGTTTGTGTTCTACTCAAATAAGAAATAAATGTTGTTCAGGTCCTACATCAGGGACGAGACGATATTAGCTCCCAATCATGGTAGAAGAGCTCGACCTTGATCACGAGCGCATAGCGCATCCTGTACATAGCGTCGTAACGTAGACAACAGGGATGTACAGTACATGCACATGCAGCGAATAAAGGCAGCAATTATTACAGTAACTTGCGTTACTAAATTTCTGGCTATGTAATAGGGCTAATTACTAAGTTATTTAATATACATGTACATATATAAACAAATCGCAAAGGGAAGGATCTTTAGGAACAAAAAGAGAAACAGGAAAAGTTAATTGTCTGTAAACCATTTTATTGTTAAAAGCAATAATTATTTATTATATAAATACTTCACTTCATTAGTTAGGAGAAACTAATAGGGTCTACCTACTCGACGTGTGTGATCTCTAAGTACTTTTGAGTATTTGTTGAAAAAATAATAATGGCAATATTAATTGAAATAGAGTATATTGATTGTGTGATTGTGCAAATGTAGTCCTTACTCTCCAGTCGTGGTTATGTAGGCCTAATGAGTTTTCTTAGAATGATTTGTGAGATGCACGTAACACGAAAAAACAAATTGATTAAATTAAGATATTGAGAGCCATCGTAATTTTTGGGGTCAATCATTTAAGGAGATATGTCTGACTTTTAAAACTTCCACAATTTCGGCCAAAATTTATGAAATTTAAACTATATATACAGATCTATAATAATATCATCTGTACAAAATTTGGTGCAATTAGGTCTAATAGTTTTGAAATTATATTTTTAAGTATATTTTATATTGACGTTACTAAAAAAACTCCTTGCATCAAAGTTTTCAAAATGTTTAGTTCATATTTGCTCAAAATCCTGAGAATAGCTATTGGAATAAAAGTGAATTAGCATTTTGAGCTTAGTAATAGTATAAGTTAAAGTGCAATCAAACATAAAATATTATTTCTAAATTAAAGAAACACGTAGTCTAATAAAAGTAAATATCCAGAAAGAAGCAACAAATAAAACATCAACAATACATTTAAAATAAAGAAATAAAAGGTATCTAGATACAATCTACTGACCCAAATGTAAATGAATTTACCTTCGATGTCAATTCCGAAATGAATTTATTTCTCTCTTCTCCTGAATAATGTCTATATATTTTTTTTCATGTTGCGTCTCATAATGCCGTTTTATGTTGCTATTTTTTTTTTTTTTTTTGCAAATGATATTTTTTTTTACACAACAAACACTTGACTTCATCATCATGTTCGAAGCATAAATATTGTATCTTCCACTCTTCCTTGAAAGCTTTAAGCGCTTCCGTTCCGTCATGATGCGCTGTGTTCTAAGATCTGTACATCCTTTAGCAATGTTTACAGGTAATAGAGCTCCGCGCGCGCGCAGCGGGCATAAAAGAGCTCTCGCTCGAAATTATTAGTCATCATCGCAAGACTGTCCTACATATATTGTGCTCAGTTCGTATGAGCCCCATTGTAACCGTCGTACCGCCCGTGTTTAGTGTGGAGATTCGACCGCTCTCTCGTACGGGAAAAAAACTAATCTCATGCTTTATTATTATTATTATTATTATTATTATTATTATTATTATTATTATTATTATTATTATTAGGATGACGATGACGGTGACGATGAAGTTCGTGTTATTTACTTCGTTTCACACTGCTTTGACTACCCTGATTCTCTCAGACGTCTCATTTTGGTTAGCAATGCCGTAAACCCATTTCAGTGGACAAACCACTTGTATTTCCTATATCTTCCCACACAAGCCCCCTTGAAAGGAATGTTTCGGAAACTTGGACTCCAGTGTTTGTTATAAATGGTCGTCCCGGCCGGTCTGACAAAGCACTCGGCTTTCAACTTGTGGAATAATTTAATATCGCCAGCTTTCATATATTTTCCGCTCTGTGAATTGCAGTAAAGGCCCCCAATTTAGCCTCTGATGTTCCGCGCGCCTTTACACTCACCTGACTGGTCGACTGAATGAATGACTTTGTGAGTTTGAACATTGAGTGCAAAGTTCAAGGCATTAGATTGGTAATTTTATTTTGTACATGGAGTTCGTACACATTTTCCGCTTTGTATTATTAGGAGTAACCTTGTATAGAGTGTCTTCCCAGTTTCTGTTGAAAAAGACCTTCAGGTGTTCAGGTTGGTGGGAAATCTTTGGGCTTTTGTACCACTTCATTCATGTATGAACATTCAACACTTGGGAGCAACTTAGTTTTCGAGACAGACGTCATTAGTTTATTTCTGAAAATGTTATAAATTAGACTGTATGGGTAGGGCGGAAGGATCCATGGCTCAAGTAGGCCTACTAGCACGCTGCTCTTCCAGCCAGGCGAGCAGAGTTCGACCCCCGGCCGTGGTAGACAAAGAAGGAGACGTTGCAGAGGGTTTTTCTCGGAGTATCATGTTCCTTAGCGGTAGCGCGTCGATGCAACGTGCAACATATAATAATTAATAATAATTAATAATTTTATTTGAACGATAATAATGGTACACTTTTGGTGGCACTCCCGATGAAGCAAAAGCTTGTGGCCGGGAGTGGAGTTTACATTGAATAATTAAAAAGTAATATTACAAGTATAAACCTACACTAAAAGAATTATTTAATTGTTTAAGTTAAATAATTAAATATAGGCCTATGTAAGCAAAAGTAAAGTGATGAATATCACAATAATAATACAAGAAATACCCGACCCCGGGACAATTTTTCCCTCGAAATTATTCAAATCAACTTCACAGGGAATTATATCTGAAAGCTTTATTTGCATAATATACGTCACTGTTCGTTAACAGAAAACCACAATTTAAGTCACACAGAGTTAGTGTGCACTCAATGATGGTTGCTTGACGGTTGTCAGCCCACTTTGAGGTCTGTGGATATAGAGGAAAAATTGGATCGGTGTCGGGTAGAGTTCCCGGGTAGCTCAGTTGGTAGAGCATTGGTACGTTTAACCAAAGGTTCCGGGTTCGATACCCGGCCCCGGAACAATTTTTCCCTCGAAATTATTCAAATCAACTTCACAGGGAGTTATATCTGAAAGCTTGATTTGCATAATCAATCACTGTTCGTTAACAGAAAACCACAATTTAAGTCACACAGTTAGTGTGCACTCAATGTTGGTTGCTTGACGGTTGTCAGCCCACTTTGAGGTCTGTGGATATAGAGGGAAAAATTGGATCGGTGTCGGGTAGAGTTCCCGGGTAGCTTAGTTGGTAGAGCGTTGGTACGTTTAACCAAAGGTCCCGGGTTCGATACCCGGCCCCGGAACAATTTTTGCCTCGAAATTATTCAAATCAACTTCACAGGGTGTTATATCTGAAAGCTTGATTTGCAAAAATTAAATTATTTTCAACTGTTGTCGAACACATATTTAAAAACTGTCTCAATGGCACTTTTTAAATTTCGATCCGACTCTATTGTTTAAACTCTCAAAACGGCGAATTTATACTTCATTACTTTTTCTCTATAGAGACTGTATTTTAGAATGTGTACTTCCACGGCCGTGTCTTTGATGGAGGTTTTCCGAGCTGAGATGCCGTGGTCTACCATTCTACCAGGTACCGGTAGACCACGGCATCCCACTGGTCCATACCCATGGAGTAACGGTCAGCGCGTCTGGCCGCGAAACCAGGTGGTCTGGGTTCGAATCCCGGTCGGGGCAAGTTACCTGGTTGAGGTTTTTTCCGGGATTTTCCCTCAACCCAATACGAGGAAATGCTGGGTAACTTTCGGTGCTGGATCCCGGACTCATTTCACCGGCATTATCACCTTAATTTCATTCAGACGCTAAATAACCTGAGATGTTGATACAGCGTCGTAAAATAACCCAATAAAAAATAAAAATAAACCACGGCATCTCAGCCCGGAAAACATTAATCACAGAGACTGTATTTTCTTTGTGATTCACCATTATTTGGACTCATGTTGAAAAACAGAAATCAAAACTAAAACGAAAACTTTTGAAATAGTAGCTGATTGTTGATCGAACCGCACACGCAAGTACAAGCCCGTGCAAACACAATTAATAAGTAACTGATAAAAGAGGAAACTTGGGCTCGGTGCCTTGGTACCATGCCCCCGCTAAAACCGCTACGCAAGCAGTCCGGCCGGCCAGTACAATGACGCCACGAGCTTGTTTCGTGCGAGACTGTGAAGCCCAGTGCGGTGCAGTGCTGAAGCAGCCCATGGGCTGAGCCGTTGTGCAGGTCTCTGGCCCTGGGTCTGAGCTTGTGGCAAACCACAGGTGGCAGCTGCCGAGCTTGACTTGACTGGGTAACATTCCACGCATTTGTAGTGGTTCCATGAACCCCCTGTGACTTTTGAGGCGTATAAACTGCATATTTATCTAACGTCAAATGGATTGCTGAAACAGAAATAATATTTTTTTAGAATTAAGTCCCAAGATTCGGGAAGAGAATTTCTGACATTCATGTTACAATTTAGGTAAACCAGGAAAAACCTAGCCAGTTAATTTACCCAATTCAAACACACGCTCCAGCCCAGCCCCTGAACATCAGTCCTCGTAATACAAAGCGCACTCCCAGTGGCCTCAATACGGAGTCACTAGGGAGCTCTTAACCACTTAATTGTACTACATTGGATGGTTCAATGAGTCTAGCATAATCGACTGCATGTTTGGACTGATCAAGGAACTGACCTATATTCCATACAATCTGATTACTACATTCTTGTTGTTGATATACATAGCTAATTGATAGCTTATGCTCAAGTATGTATTAGGCGATCAAGGAGCGAGGATTGCTGAGTAGAGTGGCTCTGAAGTTCTGAGTTAACGTAAACTAAACTCTGAATTGTGTTCACTCAACTTATAAAAACCAACTGAAGCATCGATTTTCCTGCTGTTAAGAAGGTTTACGAGATTCCACCTCTGTAAGCAGTACATACACATTTTGAAGCTGCATATCAGATACCAGCTTAAATTTTCAAAACTGGTAGAAGTTTTATCTCGACAATAATTAATTTCATGAAGTTTGGGTGCACGTTACTAAAAAAAACTGTTACAGACATCTTAACAAGATTTTCAGGAAATATTTTTTAATATTTATTTTTAATAATACCTACTACAAATTAACTAGAGTGTTAACAGGTATTGAGATATAATTTTTAATATGAAAAACGTAAAACCGAGAAAAAATGAATCCCGAGTATTTTTTTTTCTTCAAAAACTGTTCATCCAAAATAAATTAAAATTTTTGTGTGCATTAACCAGACCAAAGAGGTTAATAATAGTTATGGATTTTGTTGTGACAGTATTGGAAATATTTAATATATACAATATGTATAATTAATTTTTAGCCAAAAAATAGTCGAATTTAAAGATATGTATGTATCTCGATACCAGTTAACATTTTTTAACATATATATTATTAAATTTTAGCCAAAAAAAATATTTTTAATATTAACCTGTCTATTCCTTTAGAGAACCGGAAACACCGCTTGCTCCCCCCTCCAAGACTGGAGTTCGATGATACTGGCGTAAAACACAAATCACTCTACTAGGTATAGGATGGAAGAAAAGTAGTTCATCCATTTACGTAAACTAGGAAATATCGCGATTTTGAGTTTGATAATTTTCATTAGGTTTTTCTTTAATCAAAGTACAGTACTGTATTAAGAATAAGTGTTTTTACTCACGAAGTGAGTTATCCATGCGAACGTATTCATTATGTAGTGTATACTGTCTACAGCACATTAGCGTACAATATAGAGAAAGAAGTTAAATTGAAAAATAATCATAATATGAATATTTAAACACAATTTTGAAAATGGTGGCCGTTCATTTCGATACAGCTTCAGTTCTTTTGTGCATATTATTGCACTATAGACTATTGCATCTAATTCCAATTGCCAGTTTCGTCCTTCGTACTAGTAACTCATGTTGAAATAATTCTGTACCTACTCTACGTACTGTAAATTCAATCTTCACTTCTGCCCGACCCGAAAATATAAAATTACTCAGACATGCTATCTACTGTCCGTCCAAGTGGTTATGCCGCAGGATTGTAGAAAGGGAGGAAATCACGTGACAGTTAATTACTTAACGAGACTCTTTTATTTAAGTTAAATTAAACAGCTGTATAATATTACGTAAACTTCCAATTCCTAAGAGAAATTAATGTTTTCAGAAAAGAGCTAAGACAGCCCAGCTATTACAGAGGGCGAGCAGAAGCAGGTGGGGAAATCGGGATGCGACGTAGGCAAACGGACAGTACTTGTGCGAAAATATGATTCAATATTGAAAGCTCTTTCGTCACTGGAAAACGCGAACATATTTCTGGAACGTACTATACTCAGTAACTCAGTACTGCTTATTATCTGCGGTCTTGGTTCTGTGTGGAGTTGGAACTTCCTTAGTAGAAGGGGTGGGAGTGAAGTACATTCAAAAACTCGGGTACAATAAAAATTGAAGTAAAAATAAAATGATGTCTGTGTGTGTGCGTGCGTGTGTGTGTTTTTTTTTTTATATTTCAACATGCCCCATTACATAGGTAATATTACATGTTTTGACATTTCTAGATAATTACATTTATAAGATTGCAAATTTGCCAGTTGCGTAATCAATAAAAATGTGTGATAAGATATGCGATGAGAATAAATTATAGTTAAGTACCATTCCAAATTCTGAATTCTTGCACCTTCCTACTTACAAACTTTCAAATTACATTAGCATTATTAATTGAAGATTATAAGACCCTGTGTTTCCCTAGTGTGTGTGTGTGTGTGTGTGTGTGTGTGTGTGTGTGTGTGTGTGTGTGTGTGTGTGTGTGTGTGTGTGTGTGTGTGTGTGTGTGTGTGTGTGTGTGTGTGTGTGTGTGTGTGTGTGTGTGTGTGTGTGTGTGTGTGTGTGTGTGTGTGTGTGTGTGTGTGTGTGTGTGTGTGTGTGTGTGTGTGTGTGTGTGTGTGTGTGTGTGTGTGTGTGTGTGTGTGTGTGTGTGTGTGTGTGTGTGTGTGTGTGTGTGTGTGTGTGTGTGTGTGTGTGTGTGTGTGTGTGTGTGTGTGTGTGTGTGTGTGTGTGTGTGTGTGTGTGTGTGTGTGTGTGTGTGTGTGTGTGTGTGTGTGTGTGTGTGTGTGTGTGTGTGTGTGTGTGTGTGTGTGTGTGTGTGTGTGTGTGTGTGTGTGTGTGTGTGTGTGTGTGTGTGTGTGTGTGTGTGTGTGTGTGTGTGTGTGTGTGTGTGTGTGTGTGTGTGTGTGTGTGTGTGTGTGTGTGTGTGTGTGTGTGTGTGTGTGTGTGTGTGTGTGTGTGTGTGTGTGTGTGTGTGTGTGTGTGTGTGTGTGTGTGTGTGTGTGTGTGTGTGTGTGTGTGTGTGTGTGTGTGTGTGTGTGTGTGTGTGTGTGTGTGTGTGTGTGTGTGTGTGTGTGTGTGTGTGTGTGTGTGTGTGTGTGTGTGTGTGTGTGTGTGTGTGTGTGTGTGTGTGTGTGTGTGTGTGTGTGTGTGTGTGTGTGTGTGTGTGTGTGTGTGTGTGTGTGTGTGTGTGTGTGTGTGTGTGTGTGTGTGTGTGTGTGTGTGTGTGTGTGTGTGTGTGTGTGTGTGTGTGTGTGTGTGTGTGTGTGTGTGTGTGTGTGTGTGTGTGTGTGTGTGTGTGTGTGTGTGTGTGTGTGTGTGTGTGTGTGTGTGTGTGTGTGTGTGTGTGTGTGTGTGTGTGTGTGTGTGTGTGTGTGTGTGTGTGTGTGTGTGTGTGTGTGTGTGTGTGTGTGTGTGTGTGTGTGTGTGTGTGTGTGTGTGTGTGTGTGTGTGTGTGTGTGTGTGTGTGTGTGTGTGTGTGTGTGTGTGTGTGTGTGTGTGTGTGTGTGTGTGTGTGTGTGTGTGTGTGTGTGTGTGTGTGTGTGTGTGTGTGTGTGTGTGTGTGTGTGTGTGTGTGTGTGTGTGTGTGTGTGTGTGTGTGTGTGTGTGTGTGTGTGTGTGTGTGTGTGTGTGTGTGTGTGTGTGTGTGTGTGTGTGTGTGTGTGTGTGTGTGTGTGTGTGTGTGTGTGTGTGTGTGTGTGTGTGTGTGTGTGTGTGTGTGTGTGTGTGTGTGTGTGTGTGTGTGTGTGTGTGTGTGTGTGTGTGTGTGTGTGTGTGTGTGTGTGTGTGTGTGTGTGTGTGTGTGTGTGTGTGTGTGTGTGTGTGTGTGTGTGTGTGTGTGTGTGTGTGTGTGTGTGTGTGTGTGTGTGTGTGTGTGTGTGTGTGTGTGTGTGTGTGTGTGTGTGTGTGTGTGTGTGTGTGTGTGTGTGTGTGTGTGTGTGTGTGTGTGTGTGTGTGTGTGTGTGTGTGTGTGTGTGTGTGTGTGTGTGTGTGTGTGTGTGTGTGTGTGTGTGTGTGTGTGTGTGTGTGTGTGTGTGTGTGTGTGTGTGTGTGTGTGTGTGTGTGTGTGTGTGTGTGTGTGTGTGTGTGTGTGTGTGTGTGTGTGTGTGTGTGTGTGTGTGTGTGTGTGTGTGTGTGTGTGTGTGTGTGTGTGTGTGTGTGTGTGTGTGTGTGTGTGTGTGTGTGTGTGTGTGTGTGTGTGTGTGTGTGTGTGTGTGTGTGTGTGTGTGTGTGTGTGTGTGTGTGTGTGTGTGTGTGTGTGTGTGTGTGTGTGTGTGTGTGTGTGTGTGTGTGTGTGTGTGTGTGTGTGTGTGTGTGTGTGTGTGTGTGTGTGTGTGTGTGTGTGTGTGTGTGTGTGTGTGTGTGTGTGTGTGTGTGTGTGTGTGTGTGTGTGTGTGTGTGTGTGTGTGTGTGTGTGTGTGTGTGTGTGTGTGTGTGTGTGTGTGTGTGTGTGTGTGTGTGTGTGTGTGTGGTGTGTCATTACCTGTTAACATTTTTCAGTTTATAGTAGGCGTTATTAAAGATTAAGAATGTAAAAATATTATCTGATTTTTTTAGAATCTGTAACGGTTTTTAGGTAACGTGCACCCTAACTTCATTAAATTAACATTGTCGACATAGACAGTACCTTCTTATCTTAATCATATCCCAATTAATGCGTGAAATGTCTGTACTCGAGTTAAAGTAATAAAATACAATATGTAGGCTTACTTTCTTAACATTGCATCATTGAACTATTATGAAATTGAGCTGTATAACCCGTTTCGACCTGTCATGCTGAAGTCTCTTTTGTATTGTATTGTATTGTATTGTATTGTATTGTATTGTATTGTATTGTATTGTATTTATTTATTTACATTCCATGATACTCGTACATCGCTTCACAGCTAGAATGTGGAACATGTCAAATAGAATCTTAATAGTACTACAAAGTCTTAATTCATAGTCACAGCGTAGTTGAAATATATACAGAAGAGTTTTACAATATAGTCTACTAGTAAAACACAAGGGGTTAGTATCCACACTTAATACAAGACAGAAATATTCATGAAGCGTTGTTGAATGTCATAAATTCACCTACAGAATAGAAGGTGTGTGAAATTAAGTACTTCTTTAATTTGGCCCTAAATAATCTTATGTTTTGAGTTTGATTTTTTTATATCCATCATTACCATCATCATCTTCATGGTAGGCTATCTCATGGCCTGTTCCGACTCGGAGAATCTCTCCATCTGGTTATCGCACGTCCTATGTCACGATAACCTTCTGGATTATAATTTAAAACTTGTTTTGTTATAGATATATCCATAGGGAGGATATTAAAATTTTTACTTCCACATAACTCACTCTTTGATAGCACGATAGACTTGCCGATTGAGCATGAAAGTCATTTTTGACGAGTATTTATACTAGAGTCGTGCACAACCGATTACGAATAATAGAAATTATGTATTGCTATTGAACGCCTGGCGCTATAGTCAGTATGCAAAGCTCTCCCATCTCGCGGATTGTCTCAGGGTCGGTTTATCGAATATTCGAGTTGTTTCTCATTCTTTGTGGGTGGACGGCAAAGGCAGACCACATTGAGCCATGCAGGAATTAAAAGAGCCCTTACAAGGACGCGTTTATCTTCGTGTGGGCCTACCATTTAATTGATAATTCTCCCTCTCTCAGTACATTCAATCAATCAATCATCCATCGACTCATTGATTCATTCATGTATGGATTGATTGCTTCATTCATTGATTAAACTGATTGATTGATTTATTAGATGATTCATTCATAGATTCATTCATCTAGCCCAGGTATTACAGTTGGGTACCTTCTCCGGATAAACATAAACATCTATCGGCTCGTGATAGAAAACATTGAAATGTTTTGATTAAATGCACCTATAGTCGCGTCGCTGTTATTTCCGGCGTGACTCCTCCTCTTTGTTTACGCCTGAGAAAATGAAGGCTCTATAAAGTCTAGGTAGGTAGTATCGTTCACATTTTTTGTTCTTTCGTTGCCTAGCTACCAGACGAGGAATCTATTTTCCGTACCGTTAAACATTATCATGTCGTAGCTCCTATGATAATAAATCAAACGCACTGTAATTGAGCAAATAATTGAGCGGCAAATAACTTCCTCGTGTGCTTTCTGCGAACGCCAACGAAAGAACCAAAATGGCGGGCGATTATATTAATTATTTATCGAGCCTTAGGAAATGCATAACGTCATCAGCAGCGAATGACAAGACGCACACGTTTAAATGTAGCCGACCTGCAACGTGATTGGCTCCAGGAAATGAAAGCGAATATCAGTCGCCATGCTATGAACCACGACAAAATCCTAGGTCTTCAAATCACACCTCACCACTATTTGACTCGCAGTGCTCTTCGTACCAAGCGAAACTAGTATGATCGCCGTACACCTAACTTGTATTCAAAGTGACCAAACAAAGGGCTCTACTTAGGCCTATTAAGAAAAGTGAAATGTTGGTTGTGGCAAGTTATAACTAACTTTATGTGTGTGTTGCAGGTGTGGGGTTGATGGCATGGTCGCCCCTCACCATGGGGCTGGTCTCGGGGAAGCTGGAGGATGGCGGAGTCCCACTGTTCGCCCGCTCGTCTTTCAAGGTACGCCCGCCAAACTCCTCGCTGTTTAATTTCTGATCCCACTCTGCTCGCTTTCTGTGTTCATTTTCTCCACACTCGGTCCCGTCTTCTCACTTCCTCACTCACTCGTATGAACGACAAGTCGGCAGACTTGAAGTACTCGGATCGATCACTGTCGCCGCCCTCACGCTTTGGTGGCTTCTCCGACCTCTTGCGTCTGGATACGCACCGGGCATGCGCATTGTCTGCCGGCTTTACAAGTAGGCTACTAAGTCTTTGTTGGGGATTTATACCTTAAGAATATCCTATCTTATTTATAGTCTTATATAAACATAACATACAGGCTACAATGCAACTATGCATACACATAGGCCTATACACACAAACACACATACATGCATACATAAGTTACATGCATGCATGCATGCATGCATGCATACATACATACATACATACATACATACATACATACATACATACATACATACATCGACCTGGGTAGCGTAGTAGGTATAGCGCTGGCCTTCTGTGCTAGAGGTTGAGGGTTCGATCCCGGCCAGGTCGATGGCATTTAAGTGTGTTTAAATGCAACAGGCTGATGTCAGTAGATTTACTGGCATGTAAAAGAACTCCTCTGGGAAAAAATTCCGGCACACCAGCGACGCTATTATAACCTCTGCAGTTGCCAACGTCGTTAAATAAACCATAATTTTTTTACGTACAGACATACGTACGTACGTTCATACATGCATGCATACATACATACATACATACATACATACATGCATACGTGCATACGTGCATACATACATACATACATACATACATACATACATACATACATACATACATACATACATACATACATACATACATACATACATACATACATACATACATACATATCGTACATACATACAGTCCACACCTGTGGAGTAACGGTCAGCGCGTTTGGCCGCGAAACCAGGTGGCCCGGGTTTGAATCCCGGTCGGGACAAGTTACCTAGTTGAGGTTTTTTCCGGGGTTTCCCCTCAACCCAATACGAGCAAATGCTGGGTAACTTTCGGTGCTGGACCCCGCACTCATTTCACCGGCATTATCAACTTCATTTCATTCAGACGCTGAATGACCTAGATGTTGATAGAGCGTCGTAAAATA
Source organism: Periplaneta americana (assembly GCA_025594305.2). Classification (NCBI taxonomy): domain Eukaryota; kingdom Metazoa; phylum Arthropoda; class Insecta; order Blattodea; family Blattidae; genus Periplaneta; species Periplaneta americana. The sequence continues at coordinate 134,467,974 of JAJSOF020000013.1, read as the reverse complement.
ACCCAATAAAATAAAAAAATAAAAACATATATACACACACACACACACACACACACACACACACACTCAAACGAGTGCCAAATTTTCACGATGATTCTGTATTTATTTTTAATTCAATATTACGTTTTGGTTCAAGATGATAACTAGACCTTGGATTTTTAGACTTGAATAGGATAAGTTACAACAATGTTATGTAATAATTCCTAAATGTATGCAACATTAGAAACTCTCAAGTAATGATACAGCCTAAAATTAGGTGCATTAAAGAAAGCATGTTTCAGCCTACGCTAAAAATCCGAGCTCTAGATAAGCATAGGCCTACACATAGAAACATACATACAGATATACGTACACATATAAGTATACACAGAGTTGTTTCTGACTAACATTTCAAAATTAATGAAATTTATATTTCTGCTTAGGTAATGAATGTAAGAAACGTTGTATTTTTATTTCCTCGTGAGTTTATTAAATGTTTTGTATCCCCATGTAGCATGCTACTTTCTGATATTACTTTCTCTGACTGCTATTTGCGGCCAAGAAAATAATTTGTATATGGTGGCGCTGTTAATTCGCCAAATGTATTGTTGTGATGTATAAAAGAAGGCTTCTCCTACTCTATTATTAATAATGAAACATTTCATTGACCAGTGATGCTACTAATTGTAGAATAAAGAAGAATCACTGAGCTACTAAACAAATGAGTCAACGTTATACAACTCTAAGTGATGGTCCACTTCCAGCGCCCCCCCCCCCACAAGAGTAACTATTTCCACGCCTAGCACTCGCCAGTTGATTGCAGCCGTAGACAGAAAATAATTTGTATTCACTGTGTTCATCTTTGTTGGTTCTCCTATATCTCTTTGTGTATTGGATCAATACTGTTTTGTTAGCTAATCCCTTCCACAATTACATTGATACTATGTTTTGATTAGGTTTAGTTTCTTATTGTTCAGTAATTTATTATCAGAATATTAAATCTTATAATACACGATGCTTTTTACTCTTAATTTCCTCATATGTTTCTCTGGAGGTCGAAGTTTGTTATTCCTAGTATTATCCGTAAGAATCACGTTTGAGTAGTACCCAGTTCTTGGTAGTTCCTCTTATTTAAAACCCAAAATTCACTGCCCTGTTTAACTTGTTAGAGATCGGAAAATACAAGACACGTCCAGAAAGTAAGATTCCCTGGGGCCGTTTAGAACCAGAAAACACAATTTCATGGAAAAATTTACTGGAACAGACACAGGAATTGTTGAGCTATTTTTCAGCATACACCCCACCGGGTCTGAGACATTTGTCATACCGTAGGATCAACTTTTGTATCCCTGTGTCGTAGAAGTCTGCCGCCTGGGATCGGAACCAGTGTGTGACTAGCCGTTAGCACCTCTCTGTCACTGTGAAAATGCTGACTGGTCAGGAATTTCTTGAGGTGTAAGAAAAGATGGTAATCGTTCAGACATATACGCCTCGGCGCACAACAGAGCTTCTGCAGGAGTTCCCGCGGGGAGGTGTTTCAACATCCACCCTACAGCCTGGATCTCGCTCTCAGCGATTACCAACATTTTTTACACCTCAAGAAATTCCTGTCCGGTCAGCATTTTCACAGTGACAGAGAGGTGCTAACAGCTGTCACACACTGGTTCCGATTCCAGGTGGCAGATTTCTACGACACAGGGATACAAAAGTTGACACCACAGTATGACAAATATCTAATTTCCAGTGGGAAATATGTTGAAAAATAGTTCAACAATTGCTGTATCTATTCCAATAAATCTTTCCATGAAATTGTGAGCTCTTTCTCTAAATGGACCCAGGAAAACTTACTTTCTGGACACGCCTCTCAGACTTCAAACCACCCTGTCTCAGTTTAAAAAAAAAAAACTTCGTTCTGCATGACTTTCATACCCAATATTATGTTTGTAGAGATACTTCTTTAGACAGGGTACGAGTCGAACGAAAGCTGCGAAACAAAATTTCGTGCTGACGTTTCGGGCTTCGCGTTGCTACGGGATTGTGTACGTTTGTGTGATGTCAGGTAAATAAAGTTGATGTTTGCGGTTTTCCACCAATTTACACAAATTGCGATACATAATCAGTGAGATTGGGGCTGCCTCAGGCAGTGCATCTTCTGTGTAGTACTGTGACATTATTGTTATTATTATTATTATTATTATTATTATCATCATCATCATTATCATAATCACACGCCACATGACAACATAGTTCAGTATTGTTTGGGTACCGTAGAAGTGGGTAAAGTCAATCTGTGGGTGTAAAATCGATCATTTGCGATTTGTATTGAAAATTATATATTCTCTCAGTTACTTGTTAAAATTTTGTTATGCTGACTTCATTGCCTGACATTGTAAATGTAAGCGAGAGGGACATCAAAAAGCCTGCGCATGCCAACAATGGGAACACTGTGTAATTACCGTTGAAGTGAAAATTGTTGTTCTCAGCTTTTCTCTTAAATGAAAACAAAGTCTTACAAACTCTAAATTATAGTCAGCAGTGAAAGGAGACAGGAAGTATACGTAAGTACTTTTCGTTGAGATTGTATCCTGAAATAATAGTTTTGCAATTCGTAAATGTTAGTATTGAAACTTATTATTTTAAGAAAACATGTACCTTTGTAGGGTTAAATCGATCATGCCATCGACCTACTCGAAGCAGACAGGACCAGCAGGAAGAATAAATTCTTCACCGAAATACATTCAACTAACACTTATAAACGAAAAGTGTCATAGTATAGCTTATATTGATGGGATAGTGGGGAAAGAGGAAGACGAAATTATGGTGAATTTCTTGCGTAAGAGAATCACTGCCAAAGGAACATATTTTGTACACCCCTCTGTACCTGACTATGAGAACAACGTAGTTTCTAAAGTGACATGAGGAGGGGAAGATTTCAAATAACATCTGATATAAACCTAAGCAATGTTGAATTGCATTTTAGATTATAATTGAAGGGTGGTATTTCAATGTAAATTTTGAATTCTTAAATCTTTGTTTGTCGGTATGTGAAGTATTAAAATGTGTTTTTATGTTTTATAAGTTGGCAATCATAGTCACGATTGTACAGTGGAGACCTACAGGCCTAATTGTATCGAATAGTATGATCACAGTAACAAAAGATGCACTATATAATGCTATAGGCATATATTAAAGATTATTATTGTTTTTACATTCCTTATAACAAATAAAATATATGTAATACTCTTAATTTGTTTTTTAAAAACATAAACAGTGATCGACTTTACTCCGCAATATTTTAAAATCCATCTTAAACTAAAAATTCAATGGTGATCGACTTTATCCTATTTAAGCAGGTAACTTCGATCACAAGTCAAATAAAAAAAAAAACAGTTTTTTTATAGATTGTAATTCAATTCTTGTAACGTGCCTTCATAACTGAAGGTTATGACGACAAAATGCTATATTCTGAGGAAATTCTCTCCATTATATAAACTCAATATCATTCAAAAATTGCCAAATTTTGATCGACTTTACCTTCTTCTACGGTATAACAAGAAAACTAAGAGAAATATCAGTGTTGACAGTTTAGTCTGAAAATCTGTAAACTTTCCCCCGGTTACTCCCTACGTTCTTCTCTCTTTTCTTTTCTGTGCTCTTAGTTTATTAATATTTCATGTCTGTTCTCTGAGTGCCTTGCGAAGCCTCATTCATTCCGTTTAGCCTTCACTTATTTTTGTAAGTCCTCGTATTTTCTTTTTCCTTCTCTCCATTATACTGTCCAGCGAAATCTATTTCCTCCATGTGACCTCAGAGCAGTCATATTTGTTATATTCCCTATTATCACGTATTTTATTCTCAGTCTTAGCCCAGTCTCTCTCTGTCCTTCTCCTCTCTCTCTCTCACCCATATATCTAGTTGTAAAATTACTTCCGTTTTTATTGTTACAAATTATTTCCTCTATCTCTTGCTTGGTTTTCATTGTTCGCTCTTGAGCAGTAAGCCTTCCCCTGTTTTCCGTTAGCAGAACTTAATGCTTTTCATTCCTTCTCCCTTTATTTGTCCATTTTTTTTTTCGTACTTTAATTTTTGGATCAGACTACATTGGAAACAGTTTACTTATACGCAAAGAAATGTTGTTACAGAATTTCATCAAATAGTTTATCTCGCTGTTTGTCATTAATTTGGAATCGGTTCCTAGAAGATACTTGGAGATATCTGATGGCTACGAGACAGAGACGGCTTATTAAAAAGAGAAGTCCCCATAAATTCAAACCAGTTTTTGGATTTATCCAATCTCACACAACATTGCAAGTACGCTAAATAACTAGCTATACCTGATTCTGTGCTGTTAATCTGAAGTCTAGAGAAATAGTCGTTTAAATTTCAACTTATGGGTACAATAAACATTGAAAGAGGTACATTTATTTATGTAGGACTATTTATTTATTTATTTATTCAATTATTTATTTATTTATTCATTTATTCACTTATTTATTTAGTTATTTCTTCTTTGCTTACTTTCTCTTCTCCCTTCACTTATTACTAACATTATTTATTTATTTATTTATTTATTTATTTATTTATTTATTTACTCATTAATTCATTCCTTCATTCATTCATTTATTCATTCATTCAATTACTTCCTTATTATTTTATTTATTTATTTACTTATTAATTAATTGATTTATTTATTTTATTTACATATTTACTCGTTTCTCTTATTTATTTATTTATTTACTTATATATTTATTTATTCATGTATTTATTTAGTTATTTTTTCTTACTTGCTTTCTCTTCTCCCTTCACTTATTACTAACATTATTTTTTTACTTATTTATTTATTTACTTATTTATTTATTCAATTATTATGTATTTATTTATTTAGTTATTTTTTTCTTTGCTTGTTTTCTCTCCTCCTTCGTTTATTACTAACATTATTTATTTATTTATTTATTTATTTATTTATTTATTTATTCATTCATTCATTCATTCATTCGTTTATTCATTAATTCGTTCCTTCATTCATTCATTCAATTACTTCCTTATTATTTTATTTATTTATTTATTTATTCACTTATTTATTTTGTTAGTTTTTCTTTGCTTGCTTTCTCTTCTTCCTTCACTTATTACTAATATTATTTATTTATTTATTTATTTATTTATTTATTTATTTATTTATTTATTTATTTTTTATTTTTTTATTTATTTATTTTATTTATTTATTTATTTATTTATTTATTTATTTATTTATTTATTTATTTATTTATATACTCATTCACTCATTCATTCATGTATTCATTAATTCATTCACTTATTTCTTTATTATTTTATTTATTTATTTATTTATTTATTTATTTATTTATTCACTCATTCAGTCATGTATTCATTAATTCATTCACTTATTTCTTTATTATTTTATTTATTTATTTATTTATTTAATTATTTATTTATTTAGTTCTCTATCTGTCCTCTCTGTATATCTATTTATTCTCTTTCCCTCTCTTCACTTATTCGATATTTATTTCAAATAAATGTTAAGTTTACTTTAACCCAATAAATTTCGTGAATATAAAAACCGACTCTGCATGTACAAACAGCCGTCTGAAGTCGAACTGTCCATTCGGCTGTGAGTTTTCCATTGACAGCGCTATGTGTGGTGGATAGCGCTGGACGTCATAAATAACAACAAAAATGTGAATGCGTTCAGTTAAACAATTGCCCACTGGGACCATGATGGCCATGATCTAGTTAAAACGATAGTGATAACGAAGTGGTATCCGGACCATAAATAATAATCTGCCACCTCCATTTCAAAACAATTACGTCCAGTTTTGATGTTTATTTAAAAAATATGTTCCGTTAGATGTGTCCCAAATGTTTGCTTGGGATTTAAACGCCAGGTTTCATTAAATTTTTCATCTGAATGTCAAAAGGTTAATTATTCTTTCACTAGGATAGTCTAAATGAAATCCGACAGTTGAACTTTCCGTTTTCATAACTTCTGTTTTCGTCGTCTAAATGAAATTACTCAGTTTTTTTTTCATCGCTGATGTTAATGAAGCAGAATAAATATTGCAGAGCCATGCTTTCATGTTCGTAATGCAGTTTTTAATATAAATGTGTCGATTGGAGTTTGAAAGCTTGTTATAAAGTACTGTTATTATTGTCACTTTTACATCTTTGATCTGTCTACAGAGATCAGTTTCATTTGAAACATCTGTTTTTGTTTGTCGCTTTATGTAAAAATATAAAACTGAAGTTCATCGTTGTCATCATCATTAGAAGAGGTTTTGGAATATTCAGTTCTGTTTCATAAACTAAATGCTCCAGTTTTTCAACAGAGGAGAAATTTTCATAATCAGCATCATAGTAATGGAAATCTTTTTTTTTTTTTTTTTTTTACTAAGACGGGTACTTGAATGTACGTCATTCACCCATATGAAGCCAGTTGTGTGGACCAATTTGCCGATAGATTCGTTGTCTAGGATGCGTCACAAGAAGTTGGCGTACTCTACACTCGCGTGAGATGCAGATTTTTTGTAATGCCATAGGAATACCAGCACAGTCTAGTACATGGATAGGCAACTCGTGCTCCCGAAGTGCTAAAACACCTTGAAAGAGAGAAAGGCAGACGGAGTCAGCCGCAGCAGTTACAAGTTGTTTGTAGTTTCGCTGCAAAAGCCGCGGTGTGTTCTGGCGGCTCATGTAGGTGATCGTGATATCTATTCCATGATTTGAATTTCAGAATGACGCATGGTACAATAATTATAGTAATTTTAGACAGACTATACCTGAACACATAACAAAATTATATTACTTTCTAGCTTTTTAAATTAGTTTAGTACTGGAAACACAAACTGAATACCTTTTCAAGATACAACAAACATAGCTGCAACACTTATTTATTATTACACTATTTGTTAATATTTCTTATTATATGTCTCATTTGAAACGTAGAACGCTAGAATTTACAAGTCGTTATACATTAAAGCAGGCATGTTAGAAATCAGACTCTAAATGTGCAGTTATGTGCGCGGATCGCCGGTCTGTGCAGATTGCATCAATCAAGCGTTGCTCTTACCCGTTCTTAGCTGGAGGGATGTACAATAATAAATTCTGCTCTCCTAGGGTTGGATTAAATAGACATTTGGACATTATAAACATAGTTAGCAGAACGAAAAAACACAGTTATTATCAGTGTCTATATTTGACAATTGCAATACTAGAAACTTTAGGCTTACTCAGTTATACATCACAAAGTAGTGGTTTGTAAAGCATAATTTATTAATATGATATTTATACAGTACATATTTGAAGAAAAAAATTGTGGTAATTTCGAAACAACAAGAAACGAACAAATATTTCATTTTACGTAGTATGTACTAATTATTTTAAAGTAATAGACCCTACTCTTTCATTGTTGGTCAAGCATTATTATTTACTGTGACCATTGGTGCACAAATGTTGAAGAAAATATTATACTCCCAATTAATTACATGCAGTAGGACATTGTGAAGTTTTTACACTGAAATTATTTCTTTGCTGTATGTCAATATAAATTAATATTAATATTAATATTAATAAATAAATTAAGTTTAGAATTTAAATTCACATATAGTTTATTTGAAAACGTTGAGAGCAAGTATCGAAAAGTTGGGAGCGTTACTCAAAGAAATTAAAAGTGTAGTTCACAATCTGTGAAGCGACGATATTCTCTTTATGTCAGATTTAAAGATTTATTAATATCAGTATATTGAATTAATATTGTAACGTGAGGTGGAAAATTTGCCATTATATATTTTTTCCAGAAAAATTTTCCGCCTTGCAAATAGTTGTTTCCGTCCTTCCTTACGATTTCAAGAGCCTCACATGTATTCCTCACTATATTCTCATCACTTACCAGTTTATGAAATGAAAGTCGTAAGTCGTCTAACCTTTGATGGCTGTGTTAGCACAGTCTCCAAAACAACGCCATTGTCAAGTTCGTTTTGCCGTCAGAGTACTGATTAAGAAATAAGCGCTGGCAATATCATATTTTGATAACTTTACTAGTCTGATCTAAATTGTCACCTTACAACACTATTACCTCGACATAGGCTGATGAAAGCCTTTCATTTTAAAATAATTATTGTTGGCTGAGGAAAACACTATAACAATTATGTTATATTATTCGTAATTTCTCTTCTTCGTTATCTGTGAACTCCTCACTTTATTTATCATACATAACTCATTCACAGACACAGCCAAATCGGCACTCGTACTGAAACTGTGTTACTGAAACAAAAGCTGCTGCAGGTATTGTATAGCCGTGTCGCGTTCCCCTCCAAGGCGATTCACTCCCTCCAGGAAGGGGAATAGAGAGTGCACATCGCACAGAGACAGTTGCACAATGTGCGCGACTGCACAATGTGCAGGGTTTTGACATGCCTGCATTAAAGAGTATTCCTCTGTTCTCAGAAAGGTAATAGTCTGTATTCGCAAACAATAACAAATTCAAGGAAGTACTTTTTACATGTCACGGCAGATGAAATAAGTAAGCTCTTTCTTTACTTTGAGAGCTTTCACACTTCTTTCTTGTATTAAACTCTGCCTCAAGCACATACAGTATATATGGAAGCAAAGAGTATTTTACCTTTACCTTTTAGCTTTACCTCCCTTCTTAATAAAAAAACATTATCTTTTTACTCGTAACTAAAGGGAAATGATCTGGGAATTATATTGTTTTTCACTTAAAACGAGCCGCCACTTACTGCAGACGCGATCGAACTTGTGTTCTTGAAAGAACCGTACACAGACAGTACAGCTAGTACAGAGTCCGTTCTACCTGCACCGAGATTGTGTTGACACTTTGAGAGCACGAGTTGCCCACCCAAGGTCTAATATATACAGTTACGAAACTCAATACGTAGTAAATATGCATCCATAAATAGTTGCTAACCACTAGGATCGCTAATATCGCCTCATTACAGACAATGCGAAATAATACCAGCACAGTCTATTATTCCTAGCACCCTCACAACTCAAGCTTCGTGACTGTATATTCTAGACTGTGGTACCGGCATTCCCGGAGAAAATCTGTGTTACCTGGACCACGGACTTGCCCAACACAAGTTATAAATCTGAGGTACGCCGGGGATTAAACCCGAGCCCACACGATTATAAGTCTGGCGTTCTAACCACTAGACCACCGTGGCGGATACTTATGAAAATTTTTATTTCTTTTAATAATGTAAGCTCTTTTCTTTTTATTGAAATTCATTTTAAGTTAAACTTAAACACTGGTCTCATATTCTCTTTAATCCACGGTCTCTCGATGTTTTCCGTTGGCAACGATGCTTCTAAGCCCTGTAGGCAGTATATCTCCTCTGTTTTTACTATTATATTTTCATATTTATTTTCGGGGAATAAGCTTCTGATGCATTTCCTATTCTCCATATTGATTTCTTATGTCGTCTCTTCATATTACATCTGTTACTTTCAATAATATTTGTATTTCATCTGTTGTTTGTTTTTATTTAGCCAACAGTCCGAAGACTGGTTGGAACTCATGAGTAGGCTTCGTATTCCAGCTACCTAAAGACTGAAGTTAAAGACACATTGGGTATATAGTACGCCGAACACAGGTAACGCAAAGGATAGGGATATAAACAAACAAGCCACCGGCGTGGTTCAGTCGGTTAAGGCGCTTGCCTGCCGGTCTGAAGTTGCGCTCGGGCGCGGGTTCGATCCCCGCTTGGGCTGATTGACTGGTTGGGTTTTTTCCGAGGTTTTTCCCAACCGTAAGGTATATGCCAGGTAATCTATGCGAATCCTCGGCCTCATCTCGGCAAATGCCATCTTTCTATCACCAATCTCATAGACGATAAATAACCCAGTAGTTGATGCAGCGTCGTTAAATAACCAACTAAAAAAACAAACAGGTCCTCGCTGCGTGTTTTTTTAAGAAGGGCACTGTATTCCAAATAATATTCTCGAAAAATTATAATTGTTATTCCACTTGATTGAAATGAAAATATTAAAAGTGCTGAATAAATGAGCTTTCAGCATGGCCCTCTTCGTGCCCTTCTTTTCACATGGCCTTCTTTATTATTCCAAACAAGATTATTTTTCTGTTTCTGTTTCTTCTTTCTTCTCTTATATTACAAGGTTACATTATATACAGTAAGAAGATACGCAAAAAGGATACAAAGTTATTATAGGCCATACATTTCAGAAATTGTGTATAATTTTTGTAGGTTTTGTCTCTGTTCAACAGTTTTTCTTTTTCAGTTTGCATATAATTTGTGTATGTGTCAATGGACACATCCTCTGGATAACACAATACAAAATTCACCGTGTGTGCAAGCATCCACACACATGAGAAATGCCGAGATCGATGATCTAGAAGGACGTGTTCGTGCAGTACAGTCAACTCCCGAAGCTATACTAGTAAACACATGCTTGAGCCGTAATGTTCATTTTCGTGTGATCTTTGCAGTGAATAATAACGTGCATTCGTAAGTTGCGGAACTTGAACGTAACCTATGTGGATGTCACTTGAAATGATTTTATATTGCAAGAAATTCTTTCAATAGCACATGACTTTATTGATGCATGATGTAGGCCTAGTACAAGATATTCTGATTGTCTGTTTTTTTTTTCATGTTTCATTAGGATGTTGCATATCACTCATCACTGAAAACCCACCAATTTTCTACATACTTTTCAGAAATACCCTAAAATGTACATTATTAAATTTATTAATTGGGGTGTTGGCACTGAACATCAGGGTAGGCTACACAAATCCATGCTAAACGTCGAGTTAATATGTTCATAATTTTCAGATTTTGATAGTACTGGTTCTTTTGGATTACGTTCAACACACTTTCTGTGCCTTTTCATACTGCAGTGTTTTTCAGTGTATCGTTTTGTCATTTTTACGTTTATTTTACACAATTTATGTTGTTGAAAATATCCTCAACTATGCCCTGCAATATTACACGCTTGAGCGTCTTACTTAAGGCATTTTACCTCTGCAATGAACCTTCGATCAGCCACAAAGGTGTAGTTATTTAAATAATACGACTAGTAAGAGCAGTGATCGATAAGACTACTCACTATGACTGCGTCCGGTTTTGATTTTCTAGAGGAAGAGGGCGTAACTATTTTATATACGAATGTACCTGTACCTGTGTTGTGACGTCACATATACTTCGAATCAGGCAACTTCTCCAGTTTATAGGTAACTGAAATACGGAGCCTACTCATAAGTGATACAAATAATACATCACTCATGAGTCAACTAAACCAGAAGATAATGGGGGAGGATAGCCAGTTCCTTTCCCTCTCCATTACATGCATCGCTGACTAGTAACATATTACACTAATTAGATTTGAGATGTATACAACAATAAACTGTTTTTTCTCTGATATATGTATCAACCATAACCTCAGTCAGAGGTTAATGTTGGTATTACTCGTATAGTTTATTGCAGTAAGTCCCAACGGACGTTCCCGGTATTTCTGTCGATCGACCAGGGGCTAGTTCCCCGCCACTGCCTCTGCTGCTTAAATCCGCGAACTCAGGGCGAATCGCCGGATTAAAACTTAATGTACTATATATATATAGGCCTATATATATATATATATATATATATTTTATTTATTTATTTATTCTTATATGAGGACCTCGTCATCCTCTAATGAATACTGTGTAATCATTTACGTTATGTAGTCATTCATGTAGATAGTTACTAATGGAGAAAAATCCGTTCCGGCACCGGGAATCGAACCAAGGGCCTTCAGCTTGGCGCGCTAAGTGCTCTTACCATCTGAGCTATTTTGAGACTCGATCCACAGTGCCGGCCGAACTCTCCTCCTTTGTATCAAAAATGGCCTACTACCTGCATTTTAGACATGTAAGTTATATATGCAGGAGCACATCTTTTAATAACTTTATGGTTATTTCAACAACAGTTTTTGAATCACTGTTAACATTGATATATATACAGAGTGTTTCCGGGCTGGTGTTACAAACTTCCAGGGATGATGGGGAAGGTCACATGTATCAATTTGAGATAAGGAACCATGGTCCGGAAATGACTGTGTCGAAAGTTACAAGCAAAAATAGTTATGTGGAAATGAAATAATTTTATTCCTCTGTACACCTTATTTATGTGTATTTATCTATACATCCTACACATACTGTATTCATCTGACGCTGTTTACATTGTCTACTTACAGTATTCCATTCAGTGCGCTGTCTGAGGGATGGGGACAGGAAACTACACTAAAGCAATGTGTATAGCGTAATGTGTAACGGACATGGTCGGTCCTGATATGCAAGTCTGTAGACAGCAGTGTATGTGTACAAGTTGCAGTGTCCAGTCGATCAGTCCTAGTGAAATGGAGGAGTACACGAGAGCGGAATAAGCAGACCTGATTTTCGAATACGGATGAGCCAAAGGGAACAGTAGACAAGTTCGCAGATTTTATCGGGACAAGTAGTCACGTAGGAGACATCCGGCCCATACCATTTTTCCACGACTGTTCCAAAAGCTATGGGAAGAAGGGCATGTGGTGCCAAATTAAATTCCATTTCCACACAACTATTTTTGCTTATAACTTTCGACTCAGTCATTTCCGGACCATGGTTCCTTATCTCAAATTGATACATGTGCCCTTCGCCATCATCCCTGAAAGTCTGTAACACCACCTCGGAAACACGCTGTATATATATGCTTATATGAGGATCTCCCCACCCTCTATTAAATAAATATCAATGATTTTACGTAGTCATTCACTTTTTTTTTAATTTCATTTATTATATTCCATAGATCTTACATTAGCAATGACGCTTTAAGATGTGGAACAAGTCAAAATTTTACAATACCACAATTACAATTTTTACAAATTTGTACAATTTTTACAGTTTTGTAATTTTCTACAATTTTTTGCAATATTTTGGCGAGATGTAGTGAGATGAGGTGAGGCCCGAGGGTTCGACAAAAGATTACCTGGCATTTGCCTTATGGTTGGGGAAAACCTCCGAAAAACCCAACCAGGTAATCAGACTAAATGGGATGAAATGAAGTGAGGCCGAGGACTCGACATAGACCATCCAGCTTCAGTCTCACGGCTGGGAAAAACATCGGAAGAAACCATTCAATGAGACCAAACAGGGGATCCAACTCTAGCCCGAGTTCAGATATTGGTCTCGGCATAGCTCAGATGGTAAGAGCACTCAGAGCGCCAAACTGAAGGTCCTGGGTTCTATTCCCGGTGCCGGAACGAATTTTTTTCACTAATAAGAATGCCGGTAATAAATAAGTTAATGTACAATGTTATATTAATAACATTTATGACTTATATTCAACCTCCTCTACCTCATCCAACTTCCGTGTCTTAACGGAAATGTGCACGTAATAACATTCCAGCTCCAATTTCTAATTAATTGTAAATATTCTAACGGCGGCTTAACGTCAATCGAAAAACAAACTACGTTCATCACCATTATGAATATCGGTCAATGTAGACTACCCACCGGCCACTGAACGAATATTGCACATTTTTTTCACTGCCAATGTGGCGCTATAAACCAATTTTCAATATTTTTATCACAACCACAACACATTAAAAACCTTACTGTACCATACAGAGAATTATTACTACATTAACACATTTAGTATATCACGAAACATGTAAAATGTATTATGAAAGTCGCCATTGCTTCTTCTTCAAATTAATAGTATTAGTACGATCCACTTCCATTAGATGGAAACCGACACGATTGGCAGAGCCGGCAATACATGAAAACGAAATGTTACTAAGTGTGAGGAATGTTACTATAGGTGTGTAGTATTATGTGACAGGTTAGGTTAGGTTTGATTAGATGTGTATTATGTGACAGGTTGGGTTAGGTTTGATTAGATGTGTAGTATTATAAGAAAGGTTAGGTAATTAATATTTGAGAAGAAAAATTCGCTCCGGCGCCGGGGATCGAAGCCGGGTCCTTGGTTCTACTTACCAAGCGCTCTGATCACTGAGCTACGCCGAATTCAATCCACAGCACCGGATCAAACCTTCCTCCTACAGTGTTGTTTCCCTTTTTCTCCTCAAAATATTAATTGTCGTAATAACAGATATTATTCTGTTGGACCAATTAATAACATCTTTAGTAAATTAATAACATCTTTAGTAAAGGTTAGATAAGGTTTGATTAGGTGTGTACAGACGTGGACAAATTATTAGACTAAAACGTTTTCTTGGAAACATAATATAATTCGTCATATCAACTATCAGTATAATTCTGAGAGTCTCTGTTGTTGTAAATATGATTGTTTTCTAGTATATTTTTCCAATGGTTAAGTATATTTTTTTTACTGGCTGTGTTGGTACTACTGGCGTTTTAATTATATACTGCAGAAGATGTTCTCCCATGGCCTGCAAGAAGCCCGGACATGAACGAAATTGAAAATCTGTCATTTATACTGAAGAAGAAAGTGAACAAAAAGAGGCTTACAACAAAACATGGACTCATTTAAGCACCGTCTGATATCTGGCTAAATGATGCTGATATTTAAGGAAAGTGTCAAACTTTGGTTTCCAGCATCCCAGAAAAATCAACGTGTTAATAAGGAATAAGGGAATGTTCACAAAATATTAATAACTAAAAGACTAAATTTTCTGTTCATTATTTCAGCACAAAATTCATTTTTGTTCATTATTTCTGCCGATAAATACAGCTTTGTTGCACATATAATGGATATAGTCTAATAATTTGTCCACGTCTGTATATTATTACTATGTTGGCAACACTGAAACCCACTGTTACATTAAAGAAATATGACGGTATTCTTCGTTCATGCACGACGATTTTCGTATATAAGTAAGGTACGTATTTAGAGCGGCCTTACAGCTCTCCCAGTGATCACATCAATTATATTTACTACTCAATACTTTCAATCCAAAGCATTTTGAAGGTATTTTATCAAGTTCCTGTAGTGGCCGGGACATAAGTAACATTCACCTGAATATCTATCTACAGCTCCTATAATCTTGAATGAGGACATTTATACCATATACCAGCTGAATCCGGAGGTCGTACAGAAAGGGATGCTTGCTCCTATAGTGGTACTGGCTTCGGGGAGCTTGTATTAAATAATATGCCTTCTACTCTTTTCAGAACAAATATTCATCCTTCAGCTGGACTGAAGACGAGACACAGGCTGCCAATAAAGAGGTGAGTTGAAGAGACATTTGTTTATACAAGATGTAAAAGATATAGACTGTCGAACTTATATTCAGGTGGTACAGTACGGTCCATTGTACAACATATTTTACAATGTATTTAGATCTTAAAGGAATAATATATAACGTCGTAGGGAAGATAGTAACAATTAGTTAAATCATATTTATTTAATTTTAATAATTTCAGTCTTTGAGCAACAGCAACAAACGTTAAACATCCAGGATATATGTGCTATTATGGAAAATGTTCATGATAAAAATTGAAGCACTGCACCCCCTCCCCCGTCTGTGAATATCTAAAGCTCATGAAAAGAAAATTCACCAATCACAACCACATTGCAAGTGACATCCTGAGTCATTGATATCAGCTGTTCAATGCTACCAGTCTAGTTGGCTATTGATTCATGTCCCGTAATCTTGCTCAATAATTTTTTAACTTTACATTCATATTATATACAGTGGATGAGACCTCATACAAAATGAATATGTGATGTATTAACTGTTAGCAGTTGTCACAAACTGATGTTGAATATGGCCACAAAGTCATTTAAATATGCGCTCCTGCATATATGACTTGTATCGTCTCAAATGCAGGTAGTAAGGCCGTAAAAAGCAATACGAGAGGGTTCGGCCGGCGCCGTGGATCGTGTCCCGGCATAGCTCAGTTGGAAAGAGCGCTCAGCGCGCAGAGCTGAGAAGTCCTGGGTTCGATTCCCGGTACCAGTACGAATTTTTCTCGTATTAAATAGTAATAAAGTATACATTATTTAAAATAGTCAGCCTCGGTAGCGTAGTCGGTATAGCGCTGGCCTTCTGTGCTCGAGGTTGCGGCTTCGATTCCGGTTCAGGTCGATGGCATTTAAGTGTACTTAAATGCGACAGGCTCATGTCAGTAGATTTACTGGCATGGAAAAAAAACTCCTGTGTGACAAAATTCCAGCACACCGGCGACGCTGATATAACCTCTGCAGTTGCGAGCGTCGTTAAATAAATCATAATTTAAAATTTAAAAATTTATTTAAAATATTATAAAAATCGTCTGAACTATAAAAGAAATTTGGCGTGTTCTTTAGCTGAACCGAAATGTTACACAACCACTGGAATAAATCATAACCAGAGTTACGGGTCAAGGTTATATAACTCTAGTTTGATGATAAATTCTGACCTAGGTTACTCTGAGTTTAATAAATGTAAGAATAAATTATTTAGTATTCATACCCCTTTTTACTTTCTTATTCTTCTTCTTCTTCTTCTTAATTTCAATATAAGGCCTACTATTTATTCATTCCAACTTACATCCTGTTCATGACTTGATTCTTTACTTTTATCTTCATAATTATCCCTGTTTTGTAATAATAATTGTATTGGTTTTATAATTTTATTGAATCTTTGTTATGTTCCATTTAATGCAAAATAGTTATTTATAGAAACCGCCCTCGAACGCGAGCTTGCTCTAACGGATGTGCGCTACATCAACAATATGTATTTATTTTGTATTGTATGTAGAAATAAATACTAAATACTTACTTACTTACTTACTTACTTACTTACTTACTTACTTACTTACTTACTTACTTACTTACTTACTTACTTACTGGCTTTTAAGGAATCCGGAGGTTCATTCCCGCCCTCACATAAGCCCGCCATTTAGGTCCCTATCCTGAGCAAGATTAATCCATTCTCTATCATCATATCCCACCTCCCTCAAATCCATTTTAATATTATCTTCCCATCTACGTCTCGGCCTCTCTAAAGGTCTTTTTCCCTCCGGCCTCCCATCTAGCACTCTATATGCATTTCTGGATTCGCCCATACGTGCTACATTCCCTGTCCATCTCAAACGTCTGGATTTAATGTTCCTAATTATGTCAGGTGAAGAATACACCCATCACCGTAAAAAGGCTTGTTACGAATCCTTCAAATAAATACTAAATACTATAACAAAAAATTAATTAATTAATTCATTCATTCATAGTGCTCTGACCAAGGGTAGATCTTTCACTGTAAACCTAGTATTCCCAATCTTTCCTATTTTCTATCTATAACAAAGATTGTTTGTTGTTTAGTCAACTGTCCGAAGATAGGTTTGAACCTCATAATTAACACCAATAAGGCATCACTTATGAGGCAACTAGGCCAGGAGATAATGGGGTAGGGTGGCCAGTTCCTTTCCCCCTCCACGCATACATCGCCGATTAGCTACATATTCCACTAATCAGACTTCAGATGCAAACAAACAATTGTTCTTCCATTGACACACATCGTCAAGTGAGATGTACTGCCTGATAACATATATACTGTACATATCAGTCAGAAACTCAACCAGAGGTAATATATGTAACTTAAATGTATTTTTCTAAAAAAAAACCCTTCAAAATATTGATACATTATTTGTTCAATGGATAGTGCTGTACCATCCGTATATGTGTGACAACTTATATCGTTTACACCTTGCATAACAAGAGTAAGGCTGGTTTGTCGCGTTATTTGAAAATTGATGGTGTGTTATTGAAATATGGTTTTCTTTTGACTATTTCCACAGCAGTGAAATTATAAAAAAAAAAAAACTGAATAAACAGAATGGTTATTCAGTTCGATTTATTTACAAAGAATCTTCTTACAAGTCGTCCAATCGCATGTTAAATTACATTATTTTAAATTGAATTGGTTATTTTAGAAAGTACATAAGTCCATTTTTAGCCAAAATGAGTTTATTGTGTTTCTGACACGTCTGTATTTGCACGTCTATAGGAGAAAGTGGACATGTGCGCTTTTTTAAGTGATGCTGTCATAACAGTATTTCCTTGAAGTGGATGAAAACAACAGATTTTTGAAGAGATATTCTTCTGGCCTAGTCGTAATAGAGATGGTGCACCTGAAAAGCTCTAGTGTGGCACTTCAATAAGATATCAGTGACTCCACTTTAAAAAGTTTTAGAATTTTCTTTTTCATTTTGTGATACGGAAGAAAAAATATATTACGAAGTAAATTTGCACGTAAATAGCTTTAGTGCTCATTAACTTACATACAAAATAAATACAAACAATTACAAATTGTTACTTAAAACATTTCGGGTATTTGAGAAACAACACATGTCCACGAAATTTAGGGGACTCTGGCGCTCTGAAATATAATTAAAAGTTTCTTTAAAATGTTTAGAAATATTTTACCTAATTCATATGAAAAATTTACCCTACATCCAATAATAAGCTGCAGAGGGCTGCATCATGTAGGAATGGGATGGGTGTGGGAGAAAGGAGAGAATAACAGGAGGAATGTATGGCGTAATGTGAAGATGCGTTTAATTGATATCGAGAGGCAAGAGATTGAGCTCCAATGTTCGGAAAAGTCCTCACTACATTTACAATCAGATCTCATGCTTAACTGGGGAGGTGTGACTACATAAACTCTTGTAACAAAGACAGCAGAGCAGGTTTAGCGTGGCTAAGATTGGGGGCATGGAAGGGTAATAAAATTGTCAACGAAGAAGGGGAGCGTCTTTATCCGCTTTGCAAGAAAAGGACTCCTATAAACATATTTTATTACAGTGTGTCGAATTGGAACATGTACGGAGAAAATATCTACCACCCTTGATGCTAAGTCAGAATAGGAGTTCGCTTGCATGTCTTGACCTCATGGGGAATAGAGAATGGGAACAAAAGACTGGATTGTTCCTCTTGAAGGCGAGAAAGATTAGATCTACAGCTGTTGGAGTTTGTGACGCGAACTGAGGAAGGGATAATAATATCCACCTAACTGTACACTTTTATGTCTCTTAGGTTAGGATATATTATATAATGTGTTTTATTGTGCCATTTCCATTTTAATATGTGTGTTCTTTTAGAGAGTAGTTGGATGTAATCATAGGTGGGGAACCTACAAAGGAGGACTTGTTTTGGGTACAAAGCACATACGATCAGAAGACCCATGCATTGGATTTTAGAGAAAATTATGATAATATAAAATCTGTATGTATAATATTACTCAATAAATCCATCTATCTATCTAATAAGCTGCAGAAGTTTTTGCAGTTTTTTTTTCAAAACTTATAGCTAAGGACATGCGTGGTTTCTTAAATAACCGATTCAATTATTTTTGCCAGATATACAAGTAAATACATTTCTCATTCACGGGTCATTAGCAAATCGCGCACCAAATATTGCGAAATACTGCCATAAACTATGTATGTTTCGTCTTAAAAACACTTTTCCACATAATAAGTTAAGAGCTACATATTTTTGATGGACCGTCTTTGTAAATGAAGTGCATAAAATGTTACGTCATCGAGTGCGCGGGAAGGCGCCTCTGGTGTACCCACCTCGCCGAGTGGCTGAGGTCCGCACTCAGCTAATCAATGAGGGCGAGGTCAGTGTTTCGCAACTCCGCCCCGGGAGGGCGCGGTGTTCGCAATGCGGCCCCCCGATTCACGTGTTTACTTTCTCCAAAACGGTTCTTGACTAGGGAAAGCGCATGGTCTGTAGTGTGAGATAAATTTTGTTTATATTTTATGGGGTCAAGTAAGGCTAATATGATACAGTATAAAAAGTTGGGGTTAATTTGATACAGACATTAAAATGTACCAAAGATTCGGTTCGAAAATGTTTAAAACTGCGATTATGAAAGTACATTGCGTGCTCTTCAAGGAGCAATATTGAACAAAGTTTAAAAAAATCATTATCAGACTCGTAAATATAAAATAAAAGCAGTTTTTTTCTTGAAAAAACGTTGATGTGATAGGTTTATTCGGTTACTTTTGTTATTGCTTTTGAATTAATAAGGTTATAATATTTTTATGCTCGACCATGCCGAAATGTAGTAATTATACACCTGGTAGCAGCCCTTTAATGGACCTCATTAAACTACACCTATTCATCAAAGTTCAGGTGTTCCACCAATCAGAAAACACCATTGTACCAATATGAAAGCGCAAGTATCGATTATTCTCGGATATGCAATCGAAAGACAACTAGCGAAACGTCACGGAGGCTGGAAATCTAATACTGTCGCAGAAGGTTATGTTCTGTTACTAAAATAATTAGCATTAATTTGTAAATAATATTCAAATAAATTCAATTTGTCATCTCGTTTTTCAATGTCTAAATCAATTTCAAGGTTATGTCAATATTAATGTTTATTTTACTCTCTAGATTATATCAAGGTCAATGACATTTGTTTCTCGGAAAAAATCAATACTTTCGCGTCTGCGCACATCTCACAATTTACGAGATATTGCACAAGGTCAGTTCCGCTCCCCAGTCAGATAAGAATAACATGAATACTTATAAATAATTTCAAGTTAGAAATATGGTCGAGCATAAAAAGTCGTATGAAACTTCCCTACAATGGTAATTAAGACGCCCGTATGAAAATTATGAAACTCGCTTGCGCTCGTTTCGTAAACATACTCGCGTCTTAATTACTACCATTATAGGCTCGTTGCATAATGTACTATTTTATTTTCCTTTTACTCATAATAGTATCAGCTTCGTTTTTTTTCTAAAGAAAACGTGTGAATGTTGATCAATCTAGCAGTAATTAGTGTGTTAATGAGAAGGATTATTATGATACATATTTTAGGATTATTATGTTACGCTAGAAGGGCTATTAGCCTATGATATTATGTTTACAATAAAAGAAATAACCACTTTGATCAATATTCTAACTTAAAGTAATTTTATTTCTTACCTCTTGAGGGGTATTTCATAATTTCTCAGTTCTTGAGGGATGTTGTAGACTTATTTTTACTTATTTACCCAATAATTTTGGCTTAATAATCATTCTTCTTACTGCTAAAATTTAACACCACTTTGGAAAATGCATTTATCATTACTTAAAAACGTATTTTCATTTATTTTAGCAATACAAATTCTATCACAATTGCCTCAATCTATTTTCTGCCATACAAAAAAATTATTTGGACATACAGCAATTTTCTAGCATTGGCAGTAAAGTGTTAAAATTTCAGTAAATTGTGTGGAAAAAGAGGTCCTTACAAAAGTTACTAAATTTTAGTCAATTTTAATCTGTTTTCAACCGAACTTTTACAGGTGATACATTACAATAGCCTTACTTCATTTTTCTGTATAATATGGC
Organism: Periplaneta americana; assembly: GCA_025594305.2. Taxonomy (NCBI): domain Eukaryota; kingdom Metazoa; phylum Arthropoda; class Insecta; order Blattodea; family Blattidae; genus Periplaneta; species Periplaneta americana. Next base: position 134,446,674 of record JAJSOF020000013.1, on the reverse strand, counting down.
CAGATTTATAGCACTGTATCAGAATAGCCCCATAAGTGTATCACAATAGCCCACACAGAATGCTATTATGATACATTTGTGTTATTTTAATAGTATTCATTATTATAAATAAAATATAAATTTAACTCCAAATTCTTCATACATGTCTAAAGTAGTACACGATTTAATTATGCTGGGTAACTTTCGGTGCTGGACCCCGGACTCATTTCACCGGCATTATCACCTTCATCTCATTCAGACGCTAAATAACCTAAGATGTTGATAAAGCGTCGTAAAATAACCTAGTAAAAAATATTTAATTTTTTTTTTAGTTTGTATATGCTTTGATAGAAAAATTAAAGCAAAAGATTGATTTTTTTGTATCATAATACACCTACTTGACCCTACTGTAGGCTACTTTATCCTCCTGAGTCCTGAGACATTTTTTGTTTTATTTTTAAAAGTTTAATATAATTGTACGCTTTAAAAAAAAAGTCACTGAAATGAGGAAAAATGCTGCAAAAATTCTACATGTTACAGTTAGAGCACAAATGTAAGTATATTATACTACACTTCGGGTCTCTGCACATAATCTTAAATCATAATTTTTTATCCTTAAAATATAACATTTACTGTGTACTTACTTCGAAAGCATGTCCTATGGTGCCTTGGGGTTGAGTTGCTGGTCGCCATTTTTATTTACAAACAGTTGAAACGCGCATTGCAATGATTGAATCGATCTTCTTGTGCTTCAGGAGCTTGACAAACACAGAAAAGAAGTGATCGAAAACGATTCCACCTAGTGGAAAATTTGAAACTAAAATGCATGTATGAAGTATAGTATACTATACGCCAGGACTCAGGAGATTATTATTTTCTCATTCATTACATTGTGATGATACAAGAAATGTGTAAAGATATAAGTCTACATATTTTCAGCTTTCTCGACACTAAAAACACACAGTCTTTCCATCTATGATTATATTTTTTGTAATGATGAATTTTATCCAGTTCTCCGAGAAATGATAAACATGATATGGAACCAGTTTTATTTAAACCGATTATTTAAAGCAGGCCTGCACAAACAGCGCTCAACGAGCGGGAGAACGGTGTTTACCGCTCGCCGAAACGGAGAGGAAGATACGTCAGAATGACATAGACTTGCTGTAGGTAGAGGAGAGGGAAACGACCACTCAGTTATCTAGTGGAGTGCAGTGTGTAGGCCTATTCTCAGTAACTGTTTCATGTTGCTTACCTACTGCTACAGTACAGTATGGAGGAATCTAAAAGACGGAACATAACATTTAACATTTAATGATTTACAGCTCGAACTTATTGATCTTCAATGTGACCTAAGGGCTAAAGATCGTTGGAATAATACTACTAGCCTGGTTGAGTTTTACAAGACTAAACATTAGCAATAATATCCACGACTACCCAGACTGGCTGTGAAAATGATTGCTATGTTTGGCTCAACATTTATATTTGTGAGCAACTGTTTTCTATAATCAACTTTAATAAAGGCAGACCTCGAACATCTGTAACTGATGTTTCATTATGATCAGTAGGCTACTGTTCCTTTCAGCTGCCAACACCATAAAACCTCGTTTTGATGTACTGATAAATAAAAATATAACAAAATGATATTGTACATTGTAGCTATAGAATTTCTATTACTTCTGTAAAATAAATATTTCTTTATCCATGATAGTTTTGCAAACACTGAACGGGAATTCATTTCATCAGCACTCGTAATAGTACTTCCTTTTGTGTATGTTTTGTACGAGATCACCCCTTCTTCTAGTCCACCCTTATACAGAGCGCAGCTATTATCTGCATTCCGCTCATGAGCTGTGAGCCGGCTCGGAGAGCGCAAACCTTGTGCAGGCCTGATTTAAAGGTATGACACACAATAGCAGGTTTACTTCATTCGTATTATTTTTCTTGCAATCACACCAAATATGAACAAAAAGCCGTGTGGTAATGCAAGAAAACTATCTCGGAATTGTTATGAAAATTGATAACGATAACGAAAAATGGATTTAGGCACGCCGTCGTCTGCTTACCTGCTTGCATGTCTCTCTATCTGTGTTCTTGTGTACCTGTCTGTACTCTTACATGTTAGTTTGCCTGTTTGCTTGTGTACAGCACTTTATCCTGCACTTACTTCTTACTGTCCACCAAAACTTTTATTACCAGTATCTAATCATGATTAGGTTGACTGATGAGTTTAATTCTGAAGAAATCTGCACTTACTCAGTAAATTTTACTGACAGTAATGGAGGGCTGAATAATTGATGGCAAAAAAATGGGATATAGCCTACTCTCCAAGTACCACTAATTTTATATAATGAAGATTCAAGTACTACCCAACAGAAGAAATGTAGGCATTCACCACAAATTAAAGTACTTCGATGATTAAATTTAATAGGTTCAGGAATCACCAAATAGGCTTTGTTCTTAATGACACTACACTTCGAACCATAATGTCTGACAGGCGACGTGAACATTCCGGCAGAGAGAGAAAGAGAGATAATTGAAGGGTTCAGAGCTACAGTGGGCCAAACATCATTTATTAAAAACGGAGAAAGCAGGATTACAGTTAAGTGAATACCATAGTTTTATTAAGATTGACATATCATTTAGTTTGAATGTGCCTTACTTTATATTACTTGCTATATGTCTCATTAAGTTATGATATTCACTTAACCCTTTGCAGCACAAATTAATTTTCCATGTTTTTCACTTCACGGATCATAACAAAGCTTCGATCAATTTTTTTTCAACATTTTAACTCTGCACACAATTTCAAAATATACATGGCACTTCTATGTATACTCAAGAGGTGGCTCCTTGGTGGAATATCTGTGCCATAAAATTTAGAAAGAAAGAGAACGGTGGTTCTTCTGAACAACCACTATGCTACAAAGGGTTAATTTTAACCCTTGTTTTCTCCGTTTTTAATATATGGAGCTTGGCCCACTATGGCTCTGAATACCATAGTTTAATGAAGATTGACATATAATTTAGTTTTAATGTGCATACTTTATATTACTTTCTATATGTCTCATTAAGTTATGATATTCACTTAATTTTAACCCTTGTTTTCTCCGTTTTAATATATGGCGCTTGGCCCACTGTAGCTCTGAATACCATAGTTTAATGAAGATTGACATATCATTTAGTTTTAATTGCATACTCTATATTACTTTCTATATGTTTCATTAAATTATGATAATCGATTAATTTTATATCTTGTTTTCTCCGTTTTTATTATATAGCGCTTGGCCCACTATGGCTCTGAATATCATAGTTTAATTAGGATTGTCATATCATTTAGTTTTAATGTGCATACTTTATATTACTTGCTATATGTTTCATTAAATTATGATAATCGATTAATTTTAGGTCTCATTTTCTCCCTTTTTATTGTATGGCGCTTGGCCCACTATGGCTCTGAATACCATAGTTTAATGAAGATTGACATATCATTTAGTTTTAATGTGCATAATTTATATTACTTGCTATATGTCTCATTAAGTTATGATATTCACTTAATTTTAACTCTTGTTTTCTCCGTTTTAATATATGGCGCTTGGCCCACTATGGCTCTGAATACCATAGTTTAATGAAGATTGACATATCATTTAGTTTTAATGTGCCTACTTTATATTACTTATATGTTTCATTAAATTATGATAATCGATTAATTTTATATCTTGTTTTCTCCGTTTTTAATATATGGCGCTTGGCCCACTATGGCTCTGAATACCATAGTTTAATGAAGATTGACATATCATTTAGTTTTAATGTGCATAATTTATATTACTTGCTATATGTCTCATTAAGTTATGATATTCACTTAATTTTAACTCTTGTTTTCTCCGTTTTAATATATGGCGCTTGGCCCACTATGGCTCTGAATACCATAGTTTAATGAAGATTGACATATCATTTAGTTTTAATGTGCATAATTTATATTACTTGCTATATGTCTCATTAAGTTATGATATTCACTTAATTTTAACTCTTGTTTTCTCCGTTTTAATATATGGCGCTTGGCCCACTATGGCTCTGAATACCATAGTTTAATGAAGATTGACATATCATTTAGTTGTAATGTGCATACTTTATATTACTTGCTATATGCCACATTAAATTATGATAATCGATTAATTTTGGGTCTTGTTTTCTTCGTTTTTAATATATGGCGCTTGGCCCACTATGACTCTGAATACCATAGTTTAATGAAGATTGTCATATCATTTAGTTTTAATGTGCATACTTTATATTACTTGCTATATGTTTCGTTAAATTATGATAATCGCTTAATTTTGGGTCTTGTTTTCTCCGTTTTAGTTATATGGCACTTGACCCACTATGGCTCTGACCCCTTCAGTTGCTATTGAACCAATGGCAGAGGTCTCATTCCACTCTTATCTTGAAGTTGGTCAGTCTGAAGCGTTCTACCCCCGCCCAGCTTCAAGACAAACGTAGAATGAGACCTCTGTCATTGGTTGAATAGCAATTATATTTTTCTCCATCTCTGCCGGCAATGTTTACGTCGCCTGTCAGATATTATAAAAGGAAGTATAGGTTTTTAATGTCAGGAACAGTTGTTGAATGTTTTAATCTCGGCTCACGTTCAGTTTTGTACTTGTTCTTGAAGAAGAAAACTACTTTCATGTAAATACGCTGTCTGGCAGATTTGTTCTAGAAAAGATTTGACGGCTACAATCGCAAGTAAGTTCAATTAACTGGCGTTTAGCTCGGACATGAGTTCGATTCCCCTCTTCTGCTGATTACCAGTCAGACACGACTATCTCATAATATCACAAAATTAAGTTTCTTGTTCTAATCACACATTCTTGTCTTACAGTCATACTGATGAAAACTCTATATACAGACGTTTAACTGTCTTATACAATGAGTAGCTCGTTTATAAGTCGTGAGTAAATTCCTTACTAATAATCACTACATACGTCGTGTATAACAGTATAACTGTTAGACAGCTACGTCATAGTTTCGTCATTACTTCATTAAGAAAGGTAATAGAACATCTGAGGTTCTCTATTGCATCCGGTAGAGCGCTCTATTGTGGCGTGTTCAGTATCGATAGTACAACTGGCTCTAATCGATTGCCACACTATATTTTAGTCAAAGAGTGCAAGCTACAACAATATTATTCTAATTATTCTGTGTTCTTTGGTTTGTTCTTCTGTGGTTACAAGGCATCCATCATCATAAAATGACAGTCGATACGAACAGCTATTAGAGGGGCGGCCATTTTTTCTCTAGCCTATATACAACGCTTAAACAAGGGGTTTCGTGTATATAACTACTGCAAAGCAATTCCCATTGTATAGTTACAGCCTACTTATACATCCATTGCTTATGCATGGTTTATTAGTAACGTTTTCTGTCTCAACTCTGCATAAGTCTCATATAAAAACTATACACGGTTTATTAGTAACACTTTTAATCTACTTTGTAGTCAACATGAATGACTATTTCCTTAACTGCTGAAGGCAGGAATTTTGTTAATAAGTTTGGCAGGATATAGAGTTAACCGACCTCAGTTGAACTTAAATCTTGAAATATCTCCGAAACTATTTCATATGGATTAGTCATGTCAGGTTTGAAACGTTTCAAATAACGTAGTATTTGATACCACGTCGTTAAATAATCGAACTAAAAGTCTAATCTTAATAACGGTAAGAAAGGTTTGTTGATTGCTGATATGAGAAACGCATGTGCTCCAAGAAATGGTTTTCGCACAGTACGTATTTGAGATTGTGATGGTTGCTTGGTGGCGTTTCAGGGCTACACGTGGCTGAAGGAGCGCCTGCAGCCCGAGGAGACGCGGCGGCAGCAGGACAAACTGCGCGACATCTCGCAGCTGGCCGACAAGCTGGGCTGCACGGTGTCGCAGCTGGCCATCGCTTGGTGCCTCAAGAACGAAAGCGTCCAGTGCCTGCTGCTGGGCGCCACGTCCGTCGAGCAGCTCTATGAGAGCATACAGAGTCTGCAGGCAAGCACTTTTATATACAGGGTCATCTATAAAATGCCGACATCTCTCATTCATCATTTTCTGCCTAATGCATGTATGTATGTATTTATTCACACTGCAATGGGTATATACCCGGTGGCAGTGGTAACTAATTACATTCAATAATGACAATAATAAACTTAGCCTATTAATTAAAAATACAATTAATAATAATAATAATAATAATAATAATAATAATAATAATAATAATAACAGGGAATATCCTAAATTAAATTAAGCACGATCACTTAAAATAGCATTTAAAATAAATCTAATTTGTATCTTAAACCTAGGTTCGAACTAAAACCCACGAGCATGATATGTTCATATCTGCACAAGTACCTTTCAACATTACTCTCATTTCGCTGTCAACTCACTCACTGCACTGGAACTACGACACATTTCACTGATTCTATCCTGATTTCACTAACACTTCAAAAACATTTCACTCTTCAAATACTTTGCACTGCCACTATAAACTATAAAGCTTCACTGACAGGAACACGTTTCACTTACACAACACACTTCACTGACACAACATAATTCTTCACTGATACAACACTTCAATAACAACATATCATTTACATCCTTTAAATACTGTGTATACTTACCGTCTATTAGTAAAGCCCTTAAGCCTATTTTTAAATACATTTTTGGTTGTTGGTAAAGCCTTTAGTAAGTCTGCAGGTAAAGCATCCCAGTCCCTGATAGTACGATTGAGAAAAGAAAACTTTCCAGTGTCCGTCCTCTGTCTTCTTTCCCTCAATTTATATGAGTGGTCCTTCCTTGAAGATTCTTCTAGTTTTCCCTCTTTTCCGCCTTCCTCCTAATCTCCGCATACGAGCCATACTAATCATTTACCGCATATACGCCAATACTCAGCGCATTTTTTTTTTTTTTTTCGGAATTTAGCGAGTAAAAACTGGGGTGCGCGCATTATTTGAAATAAGGTTCATATAAATGGATCTCGTTATAATATAGCATCAGTGGCGAAGTGTGAAATCAACACCACGGCATGCACTATGCAATTACTTTTATTTCTCTCAAGAAATTGGGCTTGGCTAGACATCATTCTTTGTTTTATTATTATTATTATTATTATTATTATTATTATTATTATTATTATTATTATTATTATTATCTATACTAATAATAAATCTGTAGCCGAAATTTTTCTGGTAATTTTCGATTTTCCAAAAATAATTGGTCCTAACATATATAATTAACCACCTTGAAACCGAAAATCGCTTTTTTGAAATTTTTGTTTGTATGTCTGTCTGTATGTTTGTTACCTTTTCACGCGATAATGGCTGAACCGATTTATATGAAAATTGGAATACAAATTAAGTTCGTTGTAACTTAGATTTTAGGCTATATGGCATTCAAAATACTTTATTTAAAAGGGGGTTATAAGGGGCCTGAATTAAATAAATCGAAATATCTCGCTTATTATTGATTTTTGTGAAAAATGTTACATAACAAAAGTTTCTTGAAAACTGATTTCCGATAAGTTTTAGTCTTTACAAAATTTTGATAGGACTCATATGTAATGAGATAAATGAGTTTTAAAATTAAAATAACGCCATCTAAGACGGTGCAATGAAATAACAAATGACTTCGTCTATAAGGGGCCTTGGGCAACAACAATCGAAAAAGGGGCCTTGGACAGCAACAATCGAAAGCTATTAAACTATTCCTATGCACAGAAAATTTGATAGGCTTTTTTGTACATTCGTTTTCTGTATTTCTTAAAATAATATTTATGTACACACTCATTTTAATCTCAGAGAATTAATGAACAACGAGAGTGTATTGATTTAGTATGCAGTAATAGTACGTTAGCTTAGCAATCCATTGTTTTATAATTCAAATTTTAACTATGCTCAATTGAATCGTGTTAAAATACATAAAATAGACTATATATGCAATAAATGCAATGCAAAAAAAAATTGGGTAATGAGCCAAGCAGATTATGTTGCGCTGTTGTAAAGGTTGTTGCTTCTGAGATTCAAGAGCCCCCACAACAAATTAAAAACTTTCTTATCGGAATACATCCGTTATCAACGCACTTTTTATATAATATAATATAATAATAAATATGTAGCCGAAAATGTTCTGGTAATTTTCCCTTATCCAAAAATAATTGGTGTTAACATGTATAATTATTCATCCTGAGACCGAAAATCGCTTTTTCTGAAATTTTTGTTTGTATGTCTGTCTGTCTGGATGTTTGTTACCTTTTCACGCGATAATGACTGAACGGATTTCGATGAAAATTGAAATATAAGTTAAGTTCGTTGTAATTTAGATTTTAGGCTATATGGCATTCAAAATACTTCATTTAACGGGGCCGGAATTAAATCGAAATATCTCGCTTATTATTGTTTTTTTTTTTTTTTGTGAAAAATGTTACATGACAAAAGTTTCTTTAAAAATGATTTCCGATAAGTTTTATTCTATGCAAAATTTGGTAGGTCTGATAGACTTTTAAAATAATAATACAATACGTTTTCACCGCCGCCTCAGATTGTAGTGTTGTTGTTCCTGCAGTAATTCCCATGTGCAAAATATAAAATTTTTGAGTAGGAAGAAAAAACACATTTATTCATTCCATGGCAATGGTACATAGGAGATCGTGAATTCTTACATTTTCGAAAGAAAGAAATATAATTACATATCACTGTTTATGCTGTATCACTATTTAAGTTATTTGAAGGTTTCAGAACCATAGTGGGCCAAGCGCCATTTACTGAAGACGTAGAAAACAAGGGTTAAAATTAAGTTATTATCATTATTCAATGGAACCATATAGCAAGTAATATAAAGTATACACAATAAAACTAAATGATATGTCAATCTTCATTAAACTATAGTTGCGTGTAATAACAAATAAGAAACATGTTAAAGGAATTGTCATTGCACCAAATGAGTGCTCTCTGGACCAAAATGATCGCAATTTAATTATTTAAATACAATTTCAATTAAGTAACATATTAAACGATTTATCCTTCTAACAAACACGAATGTTCCCTGGATCAAACGTCCTATTTTAATTACGTAATTACTTTATATTTATTTCTAACAGGTGCAGCGGAGCGCACGGGTACGGCTAGTAAAGAATAAAATTACATTGTTTAACTTTGAAAATGTAATTCTGTGGACTACCAGTATATTTATTCGTTTATGTGAAATGCAACGCTGTTAATTTAATCACTGGTCTGTCCCGAGAAAATATCATTTGCTTCTCCTCAAAATTCGAATGTCGGAAATGTTTTAATTGAAGTTTTCCCACACTGTTATACCTCGTTACAATCATCCATTTTTACATTAAATAAAACAATAAATACAACTTTATCATGTCACTGATATGAACGAAACTTTAGTACTGCACGTGTTACTAAATCAAGCTACACTGAAAGCTAAATTGTGAATGGTAAGTAACAGCGTCCATTTTGCTGTTGTGCTGAAAAATATCACTGTCGGAATAACCATGCAAAATAAACGGACAAGCTGGCACAAATCTATAAGACAATCCTCCACTACTGTATAGCGTGCATCCTCACTCTCAGCTTTTATGGCACCCAAACTGACTGGTATTTCACCCTAACATACCGTTTTTCTGCTCGACGCTTTTCTGCGATCTGTAAACAGTAATACACCTCGAGGCTTCAGAAAGCATTTTTGTCAAGCGCTATATACAGGGTATATAACTGCATGCAGTCTAACCTGATATATTTAAACCAAATACAGCAGTATTTAACATTTTTGATGAAAATAAAACGCGAAAAATAAATGTAAATATAATAATAATAATAATAATAATAATAATAATAATAATAATAACAATAATAATAATAATAATAATAATCAGTTTCTATCTTATGCTTTTCCAATTCACTGCGGGCTAAAGCAGGGAGATGCACTATCACCTTTACTTTTTAACTTCGCTTTAGAATATGCCATTAGGAAAGTTCAGGATAACAGGCAGGGTTTGGAATTGAACGGGTTACATCAGCTTCTTGTCTATGCGGATGACGTGAATGTGTTAGGAGAAAATACACAAACGATTAGGGAAAACACGGAAATTTTACTTGAAGCAAGTAAAGCGATCGGTTTGGAAGTAAATCCCGAAAAGACTAAGTATATGATTATGTCTCGTGACCAGAATATTGTACGAAATGGAACTATAAAAATTGGAGATTTATCCTTCGAAGAGGTGGAAAAATTCAAATATCTTGGAGCAACAGTAACAAATATAAATGACACTCGGGAGGAAATTAAACATAGAATAAATATGGAAAATGCGTGTTATTATTCGGTTGAGAAGCTCTTATCATCCAGTCTGCTGTCCAAAAATCTGAAAGTTAGAATTTATAAAACAGTTATATTACCGGTTCTTCTGTATGGTTGTGAAACTTGGACTCTCACTCTGAGAGAGGAACATAGGTTAAGGGTGTTTGAGAATAAGGTACTTAGGAAAATATTTGGGGCTAAGCGGGATGAAGTTACAGGAGAATGGAGAAAGTTACACAACGCAGAACTGCACGCATTGTATTCTTCACCTGACATAATTAGGAACATTAAATCCAGACGTTTGAGATGGGCAGGGCATGTAGCACGTATGGGCGAATCCAGAAATGCATATAGAGTGTTAGTTGGGAGACCGAAGGGAAAAAGACCTTTAGGGAGGCCGAGACGTAGATGGGAGGATAATATTAAAATGGATTTGAGGGAGGTGGGATATGATGATAGAGACTGGATTAATCTTGCACAGGATAGGGACCAATGGCGGGCTTATGTGAGGGCGGCAATGAACCTTCGGGTTCCTTAAAAGTCATTTGTAAGTAAGTAAGTAATAATAATAATAATTATAATAATAATAATATAATAATAATAATAATTTGATTTACAGAGTATGTATTTGTTTAAAATAACAGGGCATGCTCTGAATATTCGCCACTGATAGCATTGTCCGGCCTTTCGGTCTGTGTGGCGTAGAGTTGGGCAGCACGATTCTTTTTCATTAATCGATTCCAACGATTCGATCATACATTATGAATCGATTGTAACGATTCGTTCACGATTCTTCTCAGTCTGCGATTTCAACACTTTCTTTAGTCGTTAACGAACGTCTCGCAGGTCTCTTCAATTTTTACGAGTATATCTCTAGCATAGATGGCATGAGAGGTGAGACATTGGATGATCTGTTTCTGATTGGCTGAAACTATTCATCATGATTTCCATCAGTCTACAAAATTATCCAAGACAGTGTTTCCTAATTTGCTATTGTAGATAAAGTCCCGGATGTTTCTACAACAGCATGTGAAGATTATGATGTGTTTCTTAAAACAAATTGATATAATATATACAGAGTGATTCGCAAAGATTGTACAATACTCTGGGATGTGATTTCTGGCATCATTCTGATGAAAAAAGTTCATATAAACATGTCATATTTTTTTAAATTGAGTGAGTTGCGCCCTCCTGAATGTTAAACATAAACGTAGATATTAAGAAGGTTTAAACATTTAAATTATTTACAACAATGGTACTGGGTAGAGGGTAAATTAGGGTCTGTTGGACAGTCGGGCATGTTGGACACTTTGTACTTTAACGCGTTACCTCGCCACTTCTAGCAGAATGTGGTGCCCACAAGTGGCAAGGTAACACGTTAAAGTACAAAGTGTTCAACATGTCCGACTGTCCTACAGACCCTAATTTACTCTATTATAAATTCTTTAAACAATATTCACGTTATTACTCACCTGAAAAATCTGTATTAAAGCCGGTTTTCAAAGACCCCACGTTTTGCAGCAATACACGTAGCTGCCCGAGTGTGAACTGCGCGCCCTGCATTCCCTAACTTCCGTTGTTCAGATGCTAGGTAGATACGTTGTACCGGTGCTGAGTTATCTCCAACCCAGACCCTGATATCACGAGATTTTTTGTCGCTACTATCAGCTGTACTGTAACACATACAGCTCCAGACGTCCAGAAATAGAGTTCACAAGAATGCGTGTTACGGAAGAAAGAAACGTGATTTTATCCAAAACTATTCAAAATCAGACACATGTATATATGAACTTCTTTCATCAGAATGTTGTCAGAAATCACATCCTAGAGTACTGCACAATCTCCGTGAATCACCCTGTATAGTTTATTTTATTTTGGAGTACATCATTATGTAGGATTAATTTATTGTAAATAAAACACAAATTACAGTCAATTTTCTTTTTTTTTTATTTTAATTTTCTCTTCTAAAATTAGGGTGCGCGGATTATTCGATGGCGCGGTGTATTCGCGTATATACGGTATCTTAATGTTGTCAATCATCTGATCTTCTTCTGTCCCGAATATTTTTTCCCGTTCACCTTTACTTCCAGTGCATCCATAGGCCAAGATACGGGGTGGGGGACAAGGGAGCAGTACTCCCAGGTCAAAGAGATACCGTGTAATATCTCTCTCCAGCATTACTGTAGATATGAAGAAAGCATAATTCTGAGGAATTGTAATGAATAGGTTTATTTACAAATTAAAATATAAATCAACGTTTACGTAAATGTTATGTTTCTAAATATAGGCATGCCCACCGCTATGGAGTAACGGTTAGCACGTCTGACCGTGAAACGAGCGGGCCCGGGTTCAAATCCTGGTTGGGACAAGCTACCTGATTGGAGTTTTTACAGGGTTTTCCCTCAACCAATTGAAGCATAATTGCTCGGTAATTTTCGGCGTTGAACCTCGGACTCATTTCGCCATCATTAATGCACATATCATCATCCATACAATAGTCCGGGTTAAATTCACGGTGTGGCGTGCTGTACTTGAACAAGAGCGCGGCCGTTCAGCTACCCCAGTGATATCAAAGCAAGCGCATTTTTCTGACCTTGACGTCGTGCGCGGGCATTAAGCGCTAAGTATGCTAGGAGGAATAAGCAGCCTGTTGGATTAAGAAAACAGTGGTGCACAAACTTCAAACGAACGTGAAATTTTATGTCGCTATTTTTATATGGCTTCTATCTGTTTGTTATTTTCTATATTGTCTGTAAAACAAAACTACTAACATCTATTTCTTAGCCTAACATTGCAGTTGTGTTTTAAACATTAATAACATAATAAAGAGTAAAGAAGGAATATTCTCACAAATTCCATAATAACTACAACTATACTGTGCTAAGTGAATTAAACACATCATTCATAAAGTGTTATCCCAAAGAAAGACACTGAATATGACATGATAAGTTGAAATTTATATTGATGGTATCTTTAGCCTTATAAAAGTAATCAAAACAATATTATAGTACAAAGCAAAGTTGTCTAGGTATATGTTTTAATTGTAACTAATAGGCTATTACATAATAAAACTCTTATCACATTATGCTTTTAGGTGATATTGGTGCGCAACTTTCTGTTATCAGAATATTAAATTATCTCGAAATCTGCTGAAGCTATAGAGCTGACGTTTTACCAAACATAGGCACATATCTTTTGTTTGTGATGTAACAGTATTTGCTTTGTCAATTCATTTCCTTACAAACATTTTCCATGCGAATATTTTCAAACATTTTAATACACTATCTTCAGTAATATGTATTTACGATATATTAGATTTACGAAAACATTATTTAGTACCTGTAAGGCTACTAAACAAACATAGGCTATCTGAAAATTTCACTTTTATATAAAAAAGAGTTGAGAAAATATTCCTTTTGAATAAAAAAACAAACTTGTGAAAAATGAGCATTAAAATTAAAACTTACATTCTTATAATGCACTTATACTTCTCAGACAAATCTAAAAATTAACGTGGATACAGTTTTAATAAGTTCTCTTCCCTTTATCCATTGAATCAGTACTGGCCATCCCTGTATATAGCTCGACCAAGCGGCATATACTACCTCTTTCGTCTGTCTTTCCTTTCCGCTGTAAAGAGCTCAGGCTCTCCTGGGCTCTAAAGCTCGCGCTTGCTCCTATGGGCATCAGTTGGCATCACTGGGGTACCCAATCATTCACAAGAATAGGAATGGTAAGCACAATAAGTCTCAGACTGCAGTGTAAGCCTTCGGGTTCCTCCTCCGTAAAAAAATAGTTGAATATTACTTAATTCCTCATTTGCTTCGTAAATGTTCGAGACTTGTACATGGCGAGTGTAATAGTCTTGTACGAGGGGCGTTGCTACATCGACCTTCTGGTGTTGCAGCTGGTCCCAAAACTCAACACCAACACCATGAACGAGCTGGAGAGGATCCTGGACAACAAACCCATTCGTCCACCCATGGTATCGACCCTGGCGCTTAGATGACAATCAATGTGCCCCCCTGGGGGTGGACCCATGGGGGGCAACGGGGCTGGAGGCGAGGGGTCCCCGAAAGAAGATTCGATCCAGGAGGAGGCGAGGGAGCAGAAACTACCGTTCTGCACAATCCAGTGACAGGAGGAGAAAGCCTGCAGTCCTGCGGGAAGTGATGATATCAGACCCACACCTGTGTGAAAGCAACCACTACGTTCAGCTGGCCGCCATTTTGTAATTTACCTAAACATGACTTTACTATACATGAAGGATAGTTCAGGATTCTATACAGAAAGCTTAATTATTATTTTTTAAAAAATTCACCTCTTGTTTGAAAATTTAATACCACTCTAAAATCACTAACATTTTGTTTAATTGTAATTTCCTCCTTTTTTTTTATTTTTGTTGAGTGTATGAGCTATTTCATTCTTGAAACGAGTAATCCAGTCTTACATCTTTCTACCAGACAATTTTTTTCTTTGTGAGCTATCACTTGCTGCATAGAAAATCCGGTCATCCGCCATAAGCAATATTTGATCATTACAATTCATTTTTTTCTCTGTCTCCCTTCCCATCCTCTGCACCTGGTATTGTTCTCTTTGTCTTCAATTCGTCATCTGTCTGTACCGCCATCTTATTTATCTAAAAAATTGTTACATCCTTGCACATCCTTTTTATACTGCATGTAAATCAGTGGTTATCATATCTTTATAAATCTTAACTTCTGTCTCATTGTACATGTATTTGTTTCTCTGTGTAAATTATCAAATCTCCCAGATACTCCTGATTATTTTCTTTTGGGTTATCACTTAATTCTCATAATTCCGTGGCTAGTTAAATTAACACACAAACACTTAAATTTCATGATTTTCTGTAATAATTTTCTATTAACTTTCAACTCTCACCGTGATGATTCTTTACTTTTAATAATTATTGTAATGTACGTCATTGAATTGGCAATTCTGTTTGCGTGTAAGTGTGTCTATAGTGAATTTCTATGTTTGGGAAAAAAACAAAATCAATACTGAGCTGTGAGTCTCGATTTGAGACGTAAACCGATGTTGTTGCTGCTCTAACGACAATTTCACTCTGGTTCCTGTCCGTTAAACTTCATTCCATACATTCGGTTTGAAAAGCAATGAAGCGATACCCTTAACAAAATGGAAGTACATACTTACACCTTCTGTAATAAGAAGCCACAGTGATGAAGATAAGGACACATGTACATATATACAATATGAGGCACAATTATTGTACACTACAATATTTTTTACGGTTGTCAATGTTTGTTCGAGCTTGTAACAAACTGGAAGATACAGAAGAACTGTAACATACCCCTTCAATCACAATTAAAACAACAGAAATTAATATTTATACATAATGGCAATATAATTCCTTCTTGCCAAATTTCAGGGAAAAGATAAATCTTCTCACAGTCTGGATCCTTTTTCAGTACATGACGTAAACAACGTTCACAAATGTTAAGACAATTTTGAAGAGAATCGAGTTGGAATTGGTTTGAGATTTGAAAGAGTCACAGAGTTTTAAAGAGAATTAGAAAAGCTTTTATTTAGAAGCTGTTATATACATTCTGCATTCTCCATGTAACCAAACTGCAAACAAGCCAACTGTATAATATAACCTGCAATAGAAAGCAAAACGCAATAAATTTAAAATTAATATCAGCAGTTGTATGCAACAAAATTCCTCTATTTGCATTAAATATATTAATGGATACAATAGACTTTAATAATGAATACAGTAAAATTGTAATATATTTAATATTATAAGACTACATACGCCATAGCATGAAGTTCGGAATTATAATAATTCTATTTCACTGTCAAAAATTTGTCGTTTAGTGCTGTTTTGTTCAATAAGTGCTTGAATTCGGTCCCGGCTGAAGAGGATCAACCCCTTCTCTTTATTTTCTGCTATTAAAAAGTCACGTACATAAATAAATTGCCTGTTGAGATTCTTTAAATTAGTCATTTCTTATTCTTAAAGGTGTTCAAAACCTGTAACAAACATATTTATGAAATGTGAAACAAATTTCTGAATTTGGTCCTCTTTTACATAATTTAACATGCTATTTATTTTATTCTTGCATAATTCTTGTTGTGTTTTTATTTGTAGGCGTGCTTCATTGTCATTTAGACATAATTAATTTAACTTGTAGAATATAGTAATTGAAATTTACTGCAATATAATTCCTTTCAATTAAATTTTGTGATTACACTTTTGTAATGATTCACCATTTATTATTATTATTATTATTATTATTATTATTATTATTATTATTATTATTATAATATTATTATTATAATTAGTAACATCCTATAAACATTTACACCTTTTAATGAAACATATTGTCCTTTTCATAAATGGCATTGTATTTATAAAACAGACCCTTCTTTGCTTTTAAATTTCAGAGCATTCACTGGTACTTTTTCCGGTAGAATATGCAAAAGAAATAAATTTTCCCAAAACTTGAAAGCAGTCAACTATATATTTGCAACCGTAAGCCTATAAATCAATAATAAATTACTTTTTAATATGATACTCTTCAATGTCTTTATCATTCATGTTACATGTAAGCTTTACTTAAAAGTTGTTGTTTTCCAATCAAAAGCATATTGTTATAGTACATTTAATTATATAGAAATATAATTAAAAATATTTGACCACCTAACGATCCTCTATTTAGTGCAAAACATTAGAGAAGCGATAACAGCAATCGAGTTGTTGAACCCTTGTACATACCAAAATTATTGTTAAGTTGTCTGTTAGAATTTGAAGCAGTTATATCAAATTATATCTGAGTAACAGGTTTAAAAAGTAAGCGGCTGGTAAATGTGTAACAAAAATGTAAATATTGTTGATCCGCATTCTTTTGAAATGCAAATTGAATACCTACAATTTTTATTTGAAAATTTAATTACACATTTTCGTCTTTTCATGACAAACACTTGAACCATTTTTTCTGAATATCCCGCATAGATTAGTATTTGAATGAGATTATTATTTATATCTGACTTCAGACTTGACGAAGGATCTTCTTAATAAATGCTGAAATATATTATAAAAGTACACTTTAATAGTAAGTTTACCATGTATGCCATGTATACATATTAATACAAGTGATTGTACAATGCAATGACATCAAAAGACTCTGTGGGAACGATTTCCTATCTTGGAATTACAGGATACATTTAGTAAGAAAGTGTTTGCAGACAATATAATGTCTGTTTAAGCATAAAAAAATGTTTGTATATATTTAATATCCAAGAGAGATTACAAATAATATTAGAGAAGTTCCATTTTTCAGATATAATCAGTTGCAAAGATGGAAGTTGGTTTCAGGTTATATGTGATATGATAGTGCATGGTGTACATAAGTAGAAGTGATTATAATTACGTTAAGAAAGATATATTTGTTAATAGGATTGGGAAAGTAGAGTCACTTGGAAAAGTGTTGAGTGCAGTATCAATTTTCATCACTCTAATAATACTTCTTACAGTCCAGTGCCTCAGATTCATTCTCTTATGATCTGAGATAAAACTATTGCCACCATAATGTCTTGGTAAATAACTTGAAAACTCACAATAAACGCCAGACATTTTGTCTTGCTACAAATAAATGAAGATCGGATTCTGAAACGTATAACTTAATGTAAATAACAAATGAGTATCGAAATTAAAAACGTTGTTATTTATCTAATGAATATGACAATTTGTTTAACAAGCTCATTCGTATTTTCGTCCTTGACAATTTAATATAAATAATTGTTCTTTTTTAATAACTGCGCGCTCAGTTAGTGTACGTTACACGTTTTAGCTCAAAATGTAACAACATTGCAGTCCTGCAGATCATCCATGACCATTTCGCCACATGCTTTATAATCATCTTGTGACGTGAACGTCCATTATTCCGAAAGTCCCATTATTCTGCCTTGAACATAATTGCTTTTCTATTCCGGCTTAGAATCTCGAGACACAGCATGCGTAGTGTTGTAATACATTGCTACATTTTGACACAATTGTAACTTAGATAAAATTACTCTTTTAATTTCAGTGCGCCAGACTGACTTTCACAAAGCTGCAACAACATTTTCGATTTCGTAATTCGAAATTAATTTCATACTCGCAAGTTTTTAGTGTTCTTGGTATACATATATATAAGTATTCACTTAAGACTTAAAATAGGATTTATAAAAATTAAAAAGTCACAGTTTTCGCTTACATGCATAATATTAGAATTCACAGCTAATATAAGAAAAGAAAATATGTATCTAAACCTTGTCCAGCCTCAAAACACAAGCATTTAAACATATGTTACATAGTCTAATACTTTGATTCAAAGTACTCATATGGTTGTGCGTGGAATGAATCTAAAACATTGTAATATAGAGCACTTTTTAGTAAGTGCTCCTTAGGTCTTTTTAAAAGTAATGTCCTTAATATGATAATATGCTGAAATGCACAACCACTTTGCAATATTTGTAAATGTAGTATCGAATAATATTACACCGTTATACCGTTTGAGTTTTTGTTTTGTTTTTTTGTGTGGGGCCTATTCTCATAAATACCTTCCATTCTTTTGCTCAATGTTACACAGCGACCCTGACCTATCCCAGCTGATACGGGCGTCGCACAAGAGTGTGTCTGGGTAGGCCATGGTGGTACTTGTCCAGTAAATGGACTCTCACTACATATTTTTAATACTATATAAGGAAGTTCACTGAGAACTAGGATAGGTGACTTTGTTTTGTTGGCAATAGTATTGCTTAAAAAATTGACTGATATCAGAAATTGTTAGTCATTGTTGGATTCATTGCTGTCAATTGTTAACTATTTAAATGAAACACAGTGACAAACAATTCAGATTTTGATCACGAATATATTATTTTCTCGCATTATTGTGCACGTTTCAAACAATAATTTAATAATATTGAATATTTTAGTTGTGACGCTCCAAGAACAGTGAGAAATAAGACAATTTGATTCGTCTTTATTGAAAGTGTCTTCGGTGAATCTTAGTATGTGATGATCTTACAGAGTTGTTTAATTCGCTGCAATTTCCGGCAGCTCGCTAAGGAAGTCGCTCTGAGTATATATAAAATAAGACAATTTATTACTACCGGTAAGTTTAGGGCCTGTAAGATAGTGTACTAATTATATCCTAGCCAAATAATTTTTTAATGATTAATTCATAGATAATCATATAATTAATAATAAAGAATAACTGAAAGAATTTATCTTCAAATGTAGTTGCTCTTTGACTTGTGCGAGAGATTTCAATAGAAATAGAGGTTATGTTTCTGTTTTGTACTAAAGCATACATATATATCATTCACTTCAGCTGCAGTTTGCCTATCAAGTGTTTCACATTAAGAATTCACATAACTGGTTGTTATAATCAGGTTTCAAATGCATGTATCCATTTATCAAATACTTACACCAGTTGCATTGCATTATAGAATGATTCTGAGCTTAAAAATATTTGTTTAACATAGAGTACAGTCTTATAAATAGTTCGATACAAATTTTAGCGTTTGGAAGCACAGATTGTAAAAGAATGCGACACTCCACTCAGTGTGATAAAATTAGTAATCTGTTTATCAGTCATGTATCAAGTACGATCCTACCTGTGATCAAGTCGTCCAAAATAGCGATAACCGCTTTAAACTGTAATACAGATGTTGAACTTCAGCAACTTGAAATGTTGAACAGAGGCGCATATTGTAGTGCACATGATTCGTTGGTCCTAAACGCTCATATTAAATTCCGTCTGTTTAACATTCTGGCAATAGAACAAATAATAAGTAAAAAAAATCATTTTGATGTAGCCATAAAAGTGAGTTCACGAGTGAATATAAACGTTTATGCATAATAACTTGGATGTTGACACTTGTAGTTGATCAGTATTAGATGAAAGTAGATGAACTTGTGATAGATGAAGCCTTCATACTTAAACATCAATATTACACTTAATGTATATTCATACTTATTGCAACTTCACGATTTTTATTTTAAGTTAATGGAAACTGCCAACAGTTTCTGGTAACTTCTAACGACTTGCAGTTTTGTCGTATAACATCTTCTAGGCTGTGACTAATGCAAAAATATGTTTGCAATATAATGAAGCAATCTTCAAAAAAAAAATAAATAAACCAGTTTCTGAGTTCTGTTTGTGAGATAGTTGTGGTACCTGCAAGAGTGCTATATATCGTAGCTGTTAGGAGATATGCCAGCTTTACAATTGCTTTATCACACTTTTTCAGCAGATGTTACGAGAAAATGAAACTTCTCTCTCTCTTTTTTTATGTTGAAAGTTTGTAGACTAGTGATTGAATCGAGTACCCACACATCCCATTTTGCCTGATGCATATAGTTTATAGTATAAAAATATTTATACGATTTCAATCACATTGTTTGTGATATTTGAGACAATTCTAAGTATAGTTGCAATTAGTTGAACTTCTCTTTAAATCAACTATTGTAGGAATTCATTAGATGGATCGTGTACATAACGAAAACAAGATACTAATTAGTAGCTATAAGACTCGTCTTGTGCAAATTTAAGGCACTTTATAATATAGAAAGGAAAATCACATAGGAGATAGCATTCAACATATTAGAAATACCATTTTACAATAATTATAATGTAGGTACAAGAATTGTTAACTTCTTATTGTTACAAACTTAAGTTATTTATTCTGTCAGATTTACATATCACTCTCTTGTCCTATATTGACACGAATAGGCTTTGTGCTGTGTTATTGGATTGGGAGAAAAATTCAAGAGTGTTTTCAATAATAATTCTCTCCATAAGTTTCTATTGATAGCTTTACATCTTCTAGGTAAAGGAGAACTTTTGAAATGAACTGCTTTCTGCCAACAATAAAAATAAGGCAATGCTGCATTGACCAAAATGTTGCAGCAATGCATTGAACACATCCGTGCTGTTACCCTCGTTCGTGGGTAACCTCTTTCTTTCACGTCCAACACGTAACAGTTTTATCTTCATGTCTATAAATTTATTACATTTGTTTTTTTTTTTTTGTCTGTTCTTAACGAATGTATTGACTTGTTGCCAATATTTTTTGCCATTATAAACGGTATAGAAACCATCAATAATAACAATTATAATAAACGAAGTTTCATCACTGACTTGTCTTCTATGTTTATTTATTTGTGTATTATTGCATTTATTTCAACAGACAACCTACAGTTCTACTGGCCTCATTCCTACTTCACATTTACAAAGAATAATCTTCCAATAATGATTCATCGTAGGAAGAAGCCATCCATTACTTCCTTCCAGTGATTTCCAACTATTTACCATCGGAGAAAAGAAGGGGAAAAATGAATCGAAAGAATTGGGGCTGCATGAAATGAACGAGCTATAGGATATTTTGTATGGTAATATCTTTTATTTTTTATACTTTTATTTAGCCATTATTATTATTATTATTATTATTATTATTATTATTATTATTATTATTATTATTTCTTTTACAGCCATACCAGGAGAACCTCATCATATCCACCTTTATATGTCCTCCACTTATTTAAACCTTTCAAACGACTCCAATGAAGAGAATTCCTTCAAAGTTTCTCTCTGATGCTGACATTCTGATTAGAACTACAGTAAAATAAATCTTAAATCTTCCATCCGACACATCAGACAATATACAAAGGACTTTGTCTTTATAAAGCAAGCTGGGAAGCTTTTCTACAGTTTATCAATGCTTGCAAATTGCTTACAAAGACAAACAACATATGTTTCAAAGCAAGTCTGGATAAACTTGGATTGGCAAATATTGACTCCTCTGATCAGATAAACGTACCATCTTTACGAAAACTCCTACGAGACAAAGAATTTGATTCCTGGTGTACGTTGCCTCAGAAAGGAAAGAGAGTCATTCTATATAAAGAATACACGCCTGGTAATAAATGGCTATCTAAACCGAATGGATTGACCAGCAGCGAATGGAAGGACGCTATTAAGATGACTGCCAATGTATGCCCAGTACGTGCTCTACCAGGTAGGTCTCAGAATGGAACCCACTGCCGACATTGTTAGAGTGAGAAAGAAACACTTGCTCACACTCTGGGAACCTGTCCTCATGGACAACTGCTGAGGAATAGTCTTCACCACAATATTCGATCCCTCCTAGCATCGGCCTTACGAGGAAAAAATTACCAAGTAGAAGAGGAGGACCATGGTTTGTCCACAAATGGATCTTCAAGGAGTATTGACATCATCGCTATCCCGACAAGATCAACAAGCGGATTCATAATTGATTCAACTGTAAGAATGGAAACATACGAAAATCAACCTGCTGAGGTACATCAGGAAAAATTCGACATATACGACCCGACTATACCAAATTATAAGGGAAAATATCATCTGCCGTCGATCGAAGTTATTGGATTACTGATTGGGGCTAGAAGGACCGTCACAAAAAGATTCGCGGATTTTTGCAAGCAGTTTGGTCTAGGACAAACTCTTGTCACTGAAGTATCTCGGTCTGCAGTGAAGGGATCTATAAAAATCCTAAGAAACCATCTCTACACATAAATAGATTGATCTCTTTACTATGGCGATCTGCTCACTTAAGTTGGGTCTTGCAACTAGTTTAAATAGATGACTGTGATCACGTGATAACAGATAGATGCTAGGAAATTTTATGTTTCTTCTGGAATTAATTATGTTTTATTTAGTCGTTTTCAATTATTTATAATTGTGTTATTTCTTTTTCTTTTCCTTCTCCATTGTTTTCTTTTTTCATTATAATTGTTTACCTACCATTTACTAAAAAAAAAAAAAAAAAGAATTTTATGGTAAGCTTTGTCTTCTAGACAGCCCTCACTTGGAGGAAGCTGAATAAAATTTATTCAAAATAAATATTATTATTATTATTATTATTATTATTATTATTATTATTATTATTATTATTATTATTATTATTATTATTATTATTATTATTGTTATTAGTTCATGGGTGAAGAAAAGAAAATCAAACGCTCTCCTCTTAAATCGGTGGTGAGCAACTAAACGATATTTCATACAAGTTGAGAGGCTGCGAAGGCATTTCTTTCCCCTTCTACTTGCCCTGAGTCCATCAGTGACAGACTGGTGGCTGTTACCTCTTATACCTGCACCCCCTAAGCTGTACACACCAGCAAATAAAATATTAAATAAAGTACATAAGTGTGACTATAAAATAGTGTCACAGATGTTTGAAAATTACATTTATCTTTTGTTGGCAGTAGCTTTTTAATGTGCCAGTTGATATAAACAGCAATAAAATTCAATATAAACGCTTAGTACGGACTTTCGAAATGTAGAGTACCGGTACACACTTTCAGAAATAAAATTTGTCACTATGTAGGAAGTTAATTATTCGAAGGTTTGTGAAATGGACATTAGCATCTTCCCCTTCACTGATGGTAAGGAGTGTGAGTAGAGGGGAAAGCCTGTCAACCAAACTGAAATGGGGTTTAGTGTTCTTTGTGCAAGAGCACTTTTCGCTGCACACGAGCAGTATGCGAGAGCTGTTCTTCTTAATGCTTGCAATGCCAACGTTACTCTTTTTGCTCGTGAGTGCATACAGTGCTTCGTAAGGGAAGCAGAGTTGGTCACGACCCTGACTTAAGTTATACATTCCAAAAGTCAGTTTCTCCTTTCGTAATAATATTAATATTAGACTTACCATTCGCTTCGTTTTAATTTTATTTCGGTAATAATTTGTGATAATATTGTTGGTAATGTTTTGGGATTTTTAAGATGGAATTAATAGGACTTTTTTTTTTTTTTTTTTTTTAAGAATCTGTTACCTCGAAACTTACATAGAGATGCTCCAGGACGCTGCACAGTGGGACGGATTGCGATTTTAGCCTGAACAAAATCAATTTTCACATGTTCTCATTTTTATGCGTGTCCTATCTCAAGTTGTTGCTAATGAATCACAGAATGCTTATCTATGAGAAAGAAGCTTTGACACTAAACATACGGACGTCACACAATGATGATGACGAGGATTCCCCTCCGTAACCAGTATTATTGCTCAGCCACGCTGAAATAGTGTAAGAAGCAAGCTTGTTTTCTGTGATCTAGGAGTGAAACATTTTGTGATTCTGAAATGGAAAATGAAGAACAATGTTGGTAGATAATTATTATATAAATTTTATGATCATAATAACTTTGAATTTTTAGAAACGGCATGTTAACTTAACGGCGGGAAATGCGATTTTTTAAAACTATTTATCAAAGTAAACGTTGACTTATAATAGGAGAGTCACGCAGAGTCACATTTATTTTTATGCCAGAATGTAGGCTTAAATGTGCACTTTAAGACTAACCTAGTTTCATTTGCTCCTACTGACCGCTCTGCATGTGGTTAATTTTTTTTAGACTCGGAACCGCTACCGGTGATTTCGCGCCGTGATCTATTTCCAATACTTGTCAATAAAAGTGGCGACTTAGATGAACTATATAGATGTGTTTTGAACAAATTATGTATTGGAACATGTGATTCTAATAGTGAGAAGTGTGTTCATAATATTTTGAAAAATATTCGAATTAATTTTAACAGACGTTGGATGCAGTGTCACCGTAAAAACGATTATTTCCTTAAAAAACATTGTTCTTGGACGGTCAGAGGCAACAACAAAGATATTTTTGAAGCTAGAAAACAGGATATTATTTCTAGATTTCGCTCTCAATTAGGTCTTCTTATTGACAAACCGAAATCTGGTGGCCCTGGGACATCAAATGATTGCAATATAGCACGTCGGTTTTTTGAAAACCCACAAATTACAGCCAATATTACGGGAATTAGTAAGACCTCATTCACAGATTTTCTGTAATTTTATGCACCATTTCATGTGGATATTCAATATACAGTATATTGAGGCGTTTGAGAAGTACACCAATGATACAGCCCATTTATATGTACAGTAGTTATATCCATGGTACTACATGCCAGCCAGCGTGCATAAAATACTGATACATGGAGGAAAAATTGCAGAAACTGCAATACTTCCTATTGGGATGTTATCTGAAGATGCTCAAGAGGCAAGACGCAAACATTTACAAAAGTACAGGTTAGACCACGCTAGGAAGTGTTCTCGTGTCCTACACATGTTGTTAGTATCTTCTGATCCCATCATATCCCAGATCAATCGACATCCAAATACAAGAAAATCAAAAATGTAAGTTGAGGTAATTAAACTGCTACAAGTACCACCAACAACAGCACTGCTCAACTGCAACCCCAAGATGAGGACGACAGTAGCACTAGCGGGTCCGACACTTCTGGAGATACAACAGACGCTTCAGATTTCTAAACATGAGTCATAGAATTTACTACATATATTACTTTTCTCTTCATAGTAGTCTGTAAAATAATTTCTGTTTACTTAAATTTTTTATTTGCATTAGTTGTATGCAATTTCTATTACTGTACGATTCTTTTTTAATAAATAGGCATTCTATACTAAAATAATAATTCTCATACAAATATTTCATCAAATGTCATAATAATTTACCTTCATTTTGCTATTTTCAACGATTCGAAAGGAATTTATCAATATTATATTTTGTTCCGGCTAGAATCGCAATCCGTCCCACTGTGTGCTGTGTTGTCTAAGCTGTAAAACAATCCCGGTTCACTTGATTCATTAATCTTCGCATTAGAAGTTCTCAACTTTTCACGTAACATTTACAGAATGGTGGGACTATCGATTGGCCACCGCGCTCGTGTGACTTGACGTCATGTGATTTTTCTCTTTGTGGGATTGTTAAGGGTATGATATTTTCTTAATCACTAAGAAACTTAGATGAACTAATACCATGTATTGAAAATGATATTAAGGGGAGAGGATGGTATTTTTTGGTGAAAAATGAGAAAATTTTCAAAAAATATATATTCTTTAAAATACCCTGTGATATGTGTGGAATGCATAGCATAACATTTTGTGGGTATTTGTGCCCTTATTGGATGTTGAGTCGCCATTTTTAAACTTCCTGCATTATGGATTTTTAAATCACTCGCCCACTTTTATTGTTGTTTCCGGTAAATTGAATTTTCAAAAAAATTTTTTTTTTCTTTAAAATTCCCTTTGATATGTGTGGGATGCATTGCATAACATTTTGTGGGTATTTGTGCTCTTATCGGATGTTGAGACGTCATTTTTAAACTCCCTGCATTATGGATTTTTAAATCACACGCCCGCTTTTATCGGTTTCCAGTAACTTCATTTTTTTGCTACATTGCCAGACAAAAATGGATATAATTTCTGAACTATTAAAGATACATGCATGAAATTTAGAACACACATGCTTTAGGCTATTAGGAAACGTTTCTCTGCAACAGAATTTTGTTAATTGATTTCATTTTAAAAATACGTCCGTTTGTTTGCAAGAAAGGAAATCAGAAAATTGTTATTAAATTTTAATTGTTTATTTTACAAACGTAAGGACTAATATCAAAATTCTGTTACAGACAGTTTGTAAAACATGCTTTTGCAAACACATTGCAAAAAAAGTTTGAATCTATCTTTAAAAACGGTTTAGATATATCAGTTTTAGTACAACCTTGCATTGGGTACATTTTTTTTTTTCAAATTTGGACCCCCAAATAATTTTTTATTTTTCAAAATATTTATGTTTGGTTGAGTTCCTACAGCTATGAGCTCTCTACATACAAAAATTTAATGTTTTACACTAAATAGGAAAAACGTTTTAAAAACTACCATCCTCTACCCTTAATATTGATCTAACTTTTTTATTTTCTGTTACGTGCTTGTAAACGGCGGTTAGATTCAACATAAGGGGAAATTGACATTTGGGACATTCTTTCCAAATCGACATTCTTTCCAAATCAAGTGAATATTAGAAGAAATAAATCAATTACAATTTTAATCACTTAAAAATTGTTTTACTGGCACTCAGATATTCTTATAATGACACAAAAATAGAAGAAAATATTGTGGATAGCATGCCTCACTACGAAGCTATATAAGTAAGTATGGGTTGAAATCCTGATTGGCACACATTTGCTGGGTTGGGATTTTCCCTCAACCAGTTCAAAACAAATGCTCGGCAGTTTTCCGGCGGGCTTATTTCGCCATCGTCAATTTCAACTTTACCTATCACCATGCAATAGTTTCAGGTCGCAGCAGTTGAATTGCATACAGATGGCATCATTCAAAGGAGGTTGCAGAAATCTCACGCAAGAGATGGAAATTACGCGATAACTACAAAAAATATTGGAAATGAAGTGGTGATATATAACAGCAGTAACCTTAAGTTTAATTGTGCCATGTAAGTATTATATGACGGATGATCCCTGCTACTTGTTTTCTTTATCTTTGTGGAAGTTCGCGATGCTAGAACCGATTGAAGGGAGGGGGTGAATTTTGACCTTGGGTTTTCCAAGCGTATTTGTGGGATTCTTTCTATCCTCACTGACTGTTCAAATAGAGTCCAAAGTTGTGATTTAAGAGAAGAAGAGTATGCTTGAAAAATAAAATTCTGAAAATATGCCATAAAAATCCAAGAGAGGGGGGAAATTTGCGAGGGAGGCAATTACGCGAGTAAATACGATATTCTCAAGTTTTCTTGTCTTTTAGTTTTGTCAAAAATTAGCAGGAAAAACCGGGTATGGAATATATCTCAATATCGAATGTTGTTTTACAGTGAATTATCAAATTTTATCAGTAAGGGAGGAACAGGTAGTGTGATATTCATAAGAAACATCTAGCACATTTTCAGAAAAACTCTTCTTCCCCTCTGAGAGACTTCGAGTGGTGCAAAATCATTTAAAGATTGACATTTTGGTGGCTTTTTTCAGCGAAGAACGAAAGATTCAGCGTGTTGGAGAATTTCTTCGACAAAATCGAACGAAAAATTAAGTGTCTGCGAACTGAGTAAGAAAATAGGCCTAAATATCAATGTTGACAGTACCGAACAAATTATTCACCAACGACTAAGTTTTCAGGAGTGTGTGCTCAGAAATCTGACTGAAGAAAACAAAGCAAGACGAGTTGCACTTGATCCCAATATCTCTACTGGGTGTTCAGTTCAAAGTGTGTCATGGCTTGCTATATGCCGTCATGTGGCTAGCCGATGAGCCTAGAGAATTCTATCTTCCTACTCTTCCGCAGAGGCGTATTACCTAAATGCGAGAGAAGTTGCCTAGCAAGTACGGCGTTCATTCTGAAGAGTACGTATCGATACGTACGGTAACGCCGGTAGTGGCAGGAATGTGAACTGTTTGGAAATACGTACTGTCGGGATATGGGGAGAGGGTTAAGACGATTACTTACGTATTTGTTGACATTAACTTCGACGGTCAACATGGACACGGAGCATTTGATTTGTGTTGTGGAATGTTACCGTACGCAACCGATGATAACAAATACCCTGCGTACGACTTGCCAGCGCAAAACACAGTTCGAAAGAGGTTATGGTAGCACACAGACCGCCATCTGTTGCTACGACGTTCAAGTTATACCGTATACGTTCTCAAGTTCAGATTGAAGAACGCCTTGAATAATAGGCAACTTCTATGACATATAAGCTGAAACTCGCTTCAAATCGGTGACTCAACAACAGTGACGTCATGACACACTTTGAAATGAACACCCAGTAGTGCTATAACATGGGAGTAAAAAGTTTCTGGAGAGAATTGTAACAACAGACGAGACGTAGATAAGCTAATGCACTCCAGAAACCAAGATTGTTAGCAAGGAATGGAAACAATCAAATTCGTTACGACAAAAAAATTAAAACAAAATCATCTGATTAAATCTCTGGTAGGCGGGGTAAAAGGGCATAAGTCACTTTATACAAAATTCACAAAAGAAATTCTCAAAGATTTAAACAACTACTGTAAATCCGAAAAGTGATGTGTTTCGGCTATTTCATTATTTTTATTTATTTTTTGACGTCACTGGTTTTAGGGTCTCTTTTAGGAAACGAGTTTAATGAAAGAAGTCTTTTATCACAAAAATAATGACTTAAGCCCTTTTGCTAATATAAGGAGTCGACTGATACACAATCATTTATGTTCATTTCTAGGGATTACAATGGCTAACGTAATATTGCATTATATAGAGATTTCTGCAGAAGAGCCTTCAAATGAGGAAAATGAACTCTTGTAATGCCCGAAAATGTGTTTTAACATTATACACGTTGCAATTGCTATAGATGAGCAATGAAATGAAAACTTAGAAAATAACTACTTTTTTGTTTTCCAGTTTGTATATGCATTTACGGGTTGTGGTTGTCGTCGTCGTTGTCATTGTCGTCGTTGTCGTTGTCGTTTAGTCAACTGTCCGAGGACAGGTCTGAACCTCACAAGTGATACCAAGAAGCCACCACTTATGAGGCAACTAGGCCAGGAGATAATAGGGTAGGGTGGTCAGGTCCTCCCCTCCCATTACATACATCGCCGACTAGCTATATATTATACTAATCAGACTTCAGATGCATACAAACAGTTGTTCTTCCTCTGACACATATTGTCAAGTGAGATGTACTGCCTGAGAACAGATGTACACATCAGCCAGAACCTCAATCAGAGGACATTACACTTTATAAAACACTATTCATAATATTAAAATAGCTAATAATTACCCGTAAAAATATAAAATTGCGCTTTTATTTTTACAGCCGTAAAGCATTTACATAATAAAATATATAATTAATTAAATATCTTCACGATTCTTTTACTGGAATGTTTTAAAGACCTACATCAATAACATAGTCTAGGATCTTTTATCTATTCCTTCAAGAAACATTTCTTTTGTTAATCGTTACACTCAATATTAAATTTCTTAGTAGGCCTACATTTTATTAAGAAAAATATAGCCTCTTACCTGAAGCAATACGTGAAAGATCCTAGACTATGTTGTGATGTAGGTCTTTAGAATGTTTCTGTAAAAGAATCATGCAGATATTTATTTAATTGTAGATTTTATTGTGTAAATGCTTTATGGTTGTAAAATAATTATGCAGATTTGATAGTATTTTACAGGTAATTATTAGTCATTTTAATATTCTGAGTAGTGTTCTGTAAAGTATAATGTATGTAGGCCTATATTAAACATAAACAGTTTTGTTCATTTAGCTTTTATAGTAGCTGAGCTATAAAAAAATGAATTTCACTCAATTTTTGCAGGCCAATAGTGTACCTCTCTCCTTAAGGGAGGAAATGAATGAAAATTTGGAATGCCATTGGATGCTATTTTACACTTGATTTTTTTAAATTCCCATTCGCATTGCTTAAGATTCCTGACGCTTTTAAATAAAAAATTACAATTCTGTTCTTCGTCCCCTATACACCCACACGCGACACCGAATACAAAAAGCAGAGGTAGAGCGAGACTGGCCCACAATGCAACGCACAAATCAACTATAAGCTCCGTTTCGGAAGCCAGAACGAGACGAATGACTGTCACTATGCGCCGGTCTGCCAGCTGGATCAGCTGGAATCAATCAGTTTGACGACTATGCGAAAGTTTGGGATTATGTATGTATGTATGTATGTATGTATGTATGTATGTATGTATGTATGTATGTATGTATGTATGTATGTATGTATGTATGTAAATTATGTATGTTGCGTACGTCTCTTGAAACAAGAACTTATGTGTTCTCCGTGATGTATTACTTACGAAAGGATGAATGGAATCTATACATTCACGTAATATCCATAATCATGTGAAAATTCTTTTTTTTTTTTCACTCTTTGATGAACTTTAGAAATGGGATCATAGTGTTTTATTCTAGCAATGTTGAAGTACCAATCCTACATTGTTTCTTAAAACTTACCAATTCATTCAAGTCTATATCTACTTATAAATAATACGTACCACCCTCTACCGTTGCTAAACACCCAAAGGACCTCAGTCCAGTATCAGAATAAAAACTTTCAGACGAAAGAATTTCATTTATAATTATTGAATATTAGTTTCGGTAATTGCCATTAGTCTTTTGTCTTGTAATATTTGTGTTCCTTAAGCTGATTTATTGCGCTATGCTGACTCTTAAGTTCAAGTGTTTATATATAAGTAACACTAATTTTGTCGATGATGAAACAGGACAAAGAAAGTAGAGCCAAAATATTATATGATAAAATTAACATATTTAAATAAATATAAACAAATCCGTGGCGCGACAACCAATAGCTGGCCACACGTCCACATGCTCAGCAGACATGAACGTTCATCCAACCAGTACGGGAGTAACATATGATCAGCACAAAGCATATATAGGTCTACGTACCGTGTGTCTTTCTGGGTATAAAAAATAGTGATTTAACATTGTCATAAGAAACCTTATACTGTAAATAAAAGCAATGAATAAATAATAAAATTTAATCAGTACGTCATGTTTAGAAATTATTAGGCTTTGACAATTTGTAAAACAAGAGAACATCAGACTTAAACCCCAGATCATAATGATCAGGGTTTTCACTCAATAATCATGAATGATGTGCTCTTGTTTTACAAATTGTCAAAGCCTGCTAATTTTTAAAGATGGCAGCCCACTGATTAAGTTATTAAATGTCTTCTGTTTTTATACATAGTTTTCTTATGACAATGTTAAATCTTTAGAAAAACACGCGGTATTTCGGTTTATTTTGCTTCATTTATACAATAATTCTATACATCAATTTAAATTAGTGCGTCTAGAGATAGAGTGGACCGCGGCGGCCTTAGACTGGGCGAGAGTTTCCGCAGCTGCTGCCAGATTTACATGTAAACAGCCGGCAAATTCACTCTAGCTCTAGACGCACACAGGATTTGGGAATACTAGCTCATACTGACGGATTTCATGTATTCGCTACATTGACATTCATTCATTTGTTTGGTTTCGTAACTGTTGCCAATATACTCGTACCATTATTGGCATCCACTATTCTGTCTTATCACACGACTTTCTACTTCTTAAAGATTCGGTTTCTTTCATTCCGAATGGGGTTCGATTCCTGAGCAGATCTCTTTACCAAAAAAACATATAGGCCTATGCAAGACATACGAAGAGTCTGAACAAATCTAACTTAATATGTCACTGATTCTCGGCCTTACGAAAACTCTGTGTTTACCGAAAAACATATATATTCAAGGCAAATAAAGGCCTAAACTAACCTAACCTGTCATAGATTCGTATATGCAAAGCATGCGAAAGGCGCGTATCGTGATATTAACTTTATAAAAAAAATTTGAGTGTACACTAGCGTGAAATTTTCGTTATGTTGGAATGACTGAGGAAACAGTCTCCCATCTATTTCTATATTTGAGAATATGGCGGATCCGTCAGCGTGCACTAGTGTAGGCCTACTCTGGATTGTTCTGTCTTTAGCCAAGAGTATGTCCACAGTCTAGTATATACAGTCACGAAGCTTGAGTTGTGAGGGTGCTAGGAACAATAGACTGTGCCGGTACTATTTCACATTGTCTGTAATGAGGCGATATTAGCGATCCTAGTGGTTAGCAACTATCTATGGATGCATATATACTATGTGTTGAGCTTCGTGGCTGTATATACCAGACTGTGGTATGTCGTTAAATTCTCGCCTGAATAGCTTCAATTAAAGTATCCCCCCAAGTAATATTGTTAATCAGCTACCGGCGTAGCTCAGTTGGCTGAGGCGCTTGCCTGCCGATCCGGACTTGCGCTCGGCTATGGATGGGTTCGATTCCAGCTTCGGCTGATTATCTGGTTGGTTTTTTCCGAGGTTTTCCCCAACCGTAAGGAGAATGTCAGGTAATCTACGGCGAATCCTCGGCTTCATCTCGCTATCACCAATCCCAATTACCGAGTAGTTGATAGAGCTTCATTAAATAAGTTAATTAATCAACTAAAAAATAGTATATTGTTAATCGTTAAATACCGCATTTTCTCGAATATCCCGCGCCCTCGAATAAACCGCACACATCACTTTTGAAAGGGGAAAGAAAAAATTACAAAAATAAAACTTTCAAGAAAGTATTCACAACAAATTACATGTAAGCTGTCTTGCTTAATCGGTCGTTTACGACATCCTGCAATATTAATAGCACGTGTCAGTAAATGAACTAACTTTATTTGGTATGATTTTACGTGGTTTGTTATAATAAATACCTGTCATCACTATTAACTTCTTCATTCTGAGCTGTTTTCGTCATCACCATCGTCGTCGTCGTCTGTCCCGTGCCGTGGCGTCGTGGTCTAAGCCATCCTGCCTAGGACTCGCGTTACGGAATGCGCGCTGATTCGAGTCCTCATGGGAGAAGAAATTTTCTCATGAAATTTCGGCCAGTGTATGGGACCGATGCCCACCCAGCATCGTGATGCACTTGGGGAGATACGATAAGTAGCGAAATCCGGTTACACAAACCAGCTATAATGGCTGGGGGCCTCATCGTGCTAACCACACGATACCTCCATTCTGGTTGGATGATCGTCCACCTCTGCTTCGGCATGTGGCCGCGAGGCCAGCAGCCGGCTGGTCGGTCTTGGCCCTTCGTGGGCTGTAGCGCCACGAATTATTATTATCGTCGTCGCCTGAGCATTCGTCTTCACTCTCACTTCGCCATACACGATCATGCTCTGTTCCGTTACCTGACTGGAGATGCTACATTTTCTGAAACTCTTTTCAACAAGATGGAACGATATGCGTACACCTGCATCACGGATACATTAAAATATAAGACACACAAACTATATACACACTTAGGCCGTGTCTCAAAGCTACATTTTCAGCTGAAGTGAACTAGATTGTTGACTAAATAGCCGGATGTGACGTCAGAAGTCATGATCCAAAGCTACATAGTTCATAGCAATCAAGACCGTAGTAGCTAGTCAACGAAAATGTTTGCTCGATTGTTGACTTGTTCACTAAACAAACATGGATATCTCATCTGCAATTGGGGTTATGAAATCTGAAAATGCTTTGGAAGTGAAATAATGTAAATATAATGTAGAATAACACGTTAACTTTGAACACTGACATTGTTAGTACCTTCTGTACAATGTTTTAATCATTATTGTAATATATTAAGCCCTTATCTTTTCCACATAACTCGTAATGGAACTGCATTAGGACACTGCCTTCTTAATTCAGTCCTGCACCGTGATGTCATGGTTTTTAAAAAAATAATCTATGAAGAAGGCCATGCTTTAAGCATACATGTTCAAAGCTCCCTAGTGTGTAGTTTACAAGTCAGCTAGTTGCTAGTCACTAGTGTGTAGTATGGACTTGAGCTTTGAGACACGGCCTTATTACACTTGAACTTAATTCCGACACAAATCATAATGCCATTATTTAACAATGTTAAGGCTGTGTCTCAAAGCTACATTTTCGGCTGAAGTGAACTAGACTGTTGACTAAATAGCCGGACATGACGTCAGAAGTTACGATCCAAAGCTACGTAGTGCATAGCAATCAAGTCCGTAGTAGCTAGTAAACGAAAATGCTTGCTTGATTGTTGACTTGTATACTAAACAAATATGGATACCTCATCAGCAATTGGGGTTATGAAATCTGAAAATGCTTTGGAAGTGAAATAATGAACATTGACACTGTTAGTACCTTCTGTACAATGTTGTAAACACTAATGTAATATATTAAGCCCTTATCTTTTCCATAAGTCGTAATGAAACTGCTTTAGGACACTGCCCTCTTAATTCAGTGCTGCATCATGATGTCATGGTTTTTAGAAAAATAGTCTGTGAAGAAGGCCATGATTTAAGCATACATGTCCAAAGCTCCCTAGTGTGTAGTTTACAAGTCACCTAGTTGCTAGTCACTAGTGTATAGTTTGGACTTGAGCTTTGAGACACGGCCTAAGAATTGAAATACCCGCGCGGGATGATAACGGCAATGCTCTACTGCCTTTGCAATTGCGCGGGAGGAAAATCGAGCAATGCTGCCAACTTCAGTTTGAATAAGCTGCGCACCCTATTTTTTACACTTGTACATTTCGGAGAAAAGAAAGTGCGCGGGGTTTCCGAAAAATACCGTAAATCAAGATTCATTCAGTTTCACAGTACAAGTCATAGGATACTTCATTTTCCCACAGCTATAAAAAACATGGCAACTTTGATATAAATAACACATAGGCCTATTTGTTTATTAATGTATTTATTGTTTTATATTTAATTTTATTTGTCTGTGTAATTATTAAATTATCTATGAATACTAATACATCAAATAATCGAAATAAAAGACCGCATTCCAGTCTAGAATAGATTTGGTTTCGATACGTTCTTTTAATGTATCACTCCGCGTTATTCATGTCATATTTTCATAGCTTCATTTGCTTTCAGAAATTGTAACTACTCTCTCCTTCAGTCAGCAAAGAATCAGGTATTGCGTTGTCGCAGTCGGATGTTTCATTTCTTTTTGTTTGATTTAAGATGGCGCTCATCATTATTTGCAAAACTTTAAGTTGAAATCAGTTCAAGTAGCAAAAATATGTACCAAGAGATTAAGTATGTGTTTTCTTTATAAAGTTATATTTAATTGAATAATTTCATATTTGTTTAAGTGTTTAAGGGCAGCTTTACATATAGAATTTGTGTTAATATAATAAGTCATTTTCCTGATGCGATGCGATGCGATCTTGTTGAACATTAATTTTACATGGTCCTAATGATAATGGTTTCTAATCGGTGATAATAATTTATACATCGTTAAGAAATAAAAGAAGATATTTATAGTGGCAGTGTCTAGAATACGAAGTTAACTTTAATCCTTTTATGTGACATTCTAACAGCACAATCTTATTTAATGAGAAACATTTTAACCTATTACGCAGAGCAGCCATCTGCATTACTGATTCGTGGTTGAAATATAACATGGAGTATTTAAATACGATATTTTCTGTAGGCCTACGTACTGTGTATTTCTGACATTGTTAGTTTCAAAGAAAAA
Source organism: Periplaneta americana (assembly GCA_025594305.2). Taxonomy (NCBI): domain Eukaryota; kingdom Metazoa; phylum Arthropoda; class Insecta; order Blattodea; family Blattidae; genus Periplaneta; species Periplaneta americana. The sequence goes on along the minus strand of JAJSOF020000013.1, from coordinate 134,410,418 downwards.
AAACTCTTCTTTATTAAGATTTTAGTGTTGAGAGGTGTTCTGAAGCAGTAGCATTTCATTCGAACCCTTTGAATGTAAACATAAAACTAACCCCAACACGTATTGGTTACCTTCAAACAGTCAAGGTCATGCAGTCTGCTTGGAGACGTGACAGGATCAAGACTATGTAAAACTGCTCAGAGCATTAAATGCTAGAATTCGAATGCAATGTGTAACAGTGAAGAAAGTGTAATATGACTATGGATCACAAGGGAATGTTGAATAAGAATTCCAGCGATCATGGAGTGCATAGTAACTTGTTAAAGAATTAGATACTAATTTGTTATATATTAGATTTATCTGTTACTGACAAAATGCGCCATTCGCATAGTGCTGTGTGTTTAATAACTTACATTAGACGTTTCAATCTGTGTTAAGAGATATATGAGAGTGGAACAGACGGAGGGATTTGTGGTAAAGAACTAGTTTTTTGTGGAAAAACTTTTTATCGGCATGGATAGCCATTCAGGAAGCCGCCTTACATCAGAGTCCACAACAACAATATTTGAGCACACATCGCAACTTGTGTTTGACGCTGGGGGCGTCGGTAAGTAAATGTACTTCCGATTCATGTGTTAACGTAGATATTAATATACAATTGCCT
>JAJSOF020000013.1:134368533-134409675 GCA_025594305.2 Periplaneta americana | reverse complement strand
TCTTGTAATATTTGTGTTCCTTAAGCTGATTTATTGCGCTATGCTGACTCTTAAGTTCAAGTGTTTATATATAAGTAACACTAATTTTGTCGATGATGAAACAGGACAAAGAAAGTAGAGCCAAAATATTATATGATAAAATTAACATATTTAAATAAATATAAACAAATCCGTGGCGCGACAACCAATAGCTGGCCACACGTCCACATGCTCAGCAGACATGAACGTTCATCCAACCAGTACGGGAGTAACATATGATCAGCACAAAGCATATATAGGTCTACGTACCGTGTGTCTTTCTGGGTATAAAAATAGTGATTTAACATTGTCATAAGAAACCTTATACTGTAAATAAAAGCAATGAATAAATAATAAAATTTAATCAGTACGTCATGTTTAGAAATTATTAGGCTTTGACAATTTGTAAAACAAGAGAACATCAGACTTAAACCCCAGATCATAATGATCAGGGTTTTCACTCAATAATCATGAATGATGTGCTCTTGTTTTACAAATTGTCAAAGCCTGCTAATTTTTAAAGATGGCAGCCCACTGATTAAGTTATTAAATGTCTTCTGTTTTTATACATAGTTTTCTTATGACAATGTTAAATCTTTAGAAAAACACGCGGTATTTCGGTTTATTTTGCTTCATTTATACAATAATTCTATACATCAATTTAAATTAGTGCGTCTAGAGATAGAGTGGACCGCGGCGGCCTTAGACTGGGGAGAGTTTCCGCAGCTGCTGCCAGATTTACATGTAAACAGCCGGCAAATTCACTCTAGCTCTAGACGCACACAGGATTTGGGAATACTAGCTCATACTGACGGATTTCATGTATTCGCTACATTGACATTCATTCATTTGTTTGGTTTCGTAACTGTTGCCAATATACTCGTACCATTATTGGCATCCACTATTCTGTCTTGTCACATGACTTTCTACTTCTTAAAGACTCGGTTTCTTTCATTCCGAATGGGGTTCGATTCCTGAGCAGATCTCTTTACCAAAAAACATATAGGCCTATGCAAGACATACGAAGAGTCTGAACAAACCTAACTAATATGTCACTGATTCTCGGCCTTGCGAAAACTCTGTGCTTACCGAAAAACATATATATTCAAGGCAAAGAAAGGCCTAAACTAACCTAACCTGTCATAGATTCGTATATGCAAAGCATGCGAAAGGCGCGTATCGTGATATTAACTTTATAAAAAAAATTTGAGTGTACACTAGCGTGAAGTTTTCGTTATGTTGGAATGACTGAGGAAACAGTCTCCCATCTATTTCTATATTTGAGAATATGGCGGACTCATCAGCGTGCACTAGTGTAGGCCTACTCTGGATTGTTCTGTCTTTAGCCTAGAGTATGTTCACAGTCTAGTATATACAGTCACGAAGCTTTAGTTGTGGGGGTGCTGGGAACAATAGACTGTGCCGGTACTATTTCACATTGTCTGTAATGAGGCGATATTAGCGATCCTAGTGGTTAGCAACTATCTATGGATGCATATTTACTATGTATTGAGCTTCGACTGTGGTATGTCGTTAAATTCTCGCCTGAATAGCTTCAATTAAAGTAGCCTATCCCCCCCCCCAAGTAATATTCTTAATCAGCTACCGGCGTAGCTCAGTTGGCTGAGGCGCTTGCCTGCCGATCCGGACTTGCGCTCGGCTATGGATGGGTTCGATTCCAGCTTCGGCTGATTATCTGGTTGGTTTTTTCCGAGGTTTTCCCCAACCGTAAGGAGAATGTCAGGTAATCTACGGCGAATCCTCGGCTTCATCTCGCTATCACCAATCCCAATTACCGAGTAGTTGATAGAGCTTCATTAAATAAGTTAATTAATCAACTAAAAAAATAGTATATTGTTAATCGTTAAATACCGCATTTTCTCGAATATCCCGCGCCCTCGAATAAACCGCACACATCACTTTTGAAAGGGGGAAAGAAAAATTACAAAAATAAAACTTTCAAGAAAGTATTCACAACAAATTACATGTAAGCTGTCTTGCTTAATCGGTCGTTTACACGACATCCTGCAATATTAATAGCACGTGTCAGTAAATGAACTAACTTTATTTGGTATGATTTTACGTGGTTTGTTATAATAAATACCTGTCATCACTATTAACTTCTTCATTCTGAGCTGTTTTCGTCATCACCATCGTCGTCGTCGTCTGTCCCGTGCCGTGGCGTCGTGGTCTAAGCCATCCTGCCTAGGACTCGCGTTACGGAATGCGCGCTGATTCGAGTCCTCATGGGAGAAGAAATTTTCTCATGAAATTTCGGCCAGTGTATGGGACCGATGCCCACCCAGCATCGTGATGCACTTGGGGAGATACGATAAGTAGCGAAATCCGGTTACACAAACCAGCTATAATGGCTGGGGGGCCTCATCGTGCTAACCACACGATACCTCCATTCTGGTTGGATGATCGTCCACCTCTGCTTCGGCATGTGGCCGCGAGGCCAGCAGCCGGCTGGTCGGTCTTGGCCCTTCGTGGGCTGTAGCGCCACGAATTATTATTATCGTCGTCGCCTGAGCATTCGTCTTCACTCTCACTTCGCCATACACGATCATGCTCTGTTCCGTTACCTGACTGGAGATGCTACATTTTCTGAAACTCTTTTCAACAAGATGGAACGATATGCGTACACCTGCATCACGGATACATTAAAAATATAAGACACACAAACTATATACACACTTAGGCCGTGTCTCAAAGCTACATTTTCAGCTGAAGTGAACTAGATTGTTGACTAAATAGCCGGATGTGACGTCAGAAGTCATGATCCAAAGCTACATAGTTCATAGCAATCAAGACCGTAGTAGCTAGTCAACGAAAATGTTTGCTCGATTGTTGACTTGTTCACTAAACAAACATGGATATCTCATCTGCAATTGGGGTTATGAAATCTGAAAATGCTTTGGAAGTGAAATAATGTAAATATAATGTAGAATAACACGTTAACTTTGAACACTGACATTGTTAGTACCTTCTGTACAATGTTTTAATCATTATTGTAATATATTAAGCCCTTATCTTTTCCATAACTCGTAATGGAACTGCATTAGGACACTGCCTTCTTAATTCAGTCCTGCACCGTGATGTCATGGTTTTTAAAAAATAATCTATGAAGAAGGCCATGCTTTAAGCATACATGTTCAAAGCTCCCTAGTGTGTAGTTTACAAGTCAGCTAGTTGCTAGTCACTAGTGTGTAGTATGGACTTGAGCTTTGAGACACGGCCTTATTACACTTGAACTTAATTCCGACACAAATCATAATGCCATTATTTAACAATGTTAAGGCTGTGTCTCAAAGCTACATTTTCGGCTGAAGTGAACTAGACTGTTGACTAAATAGCCGGACATGACGTCAGAAGTTACGATCCAAAGCTACGTAGTGCATAGCAATCAAGTCCGTAGTAGCTAGTAAACGAAAATGCTTGCTTGATTGTTGACTTGTATACTAAACAAATATGGATACCTCATCAGCAATTGGGGTTATGAAATCTGAAAATGCTTTGGAAGTGAAATAATGAACATTGACACTGTTAGTACCTTCTGTACAATGTTGTAAACACTAATGTAATATATTAAGCCCTTATCTTTTCCATAAGTCGTAATGAAACTGCTTTAGGACACTGCCCTCTTAATTCAGTGCTGCATCATGATGTCATGGTTTTTTAGAAAAATAGTCTGTGAAGAAGGCCATGATTTAAGCATACATGTCCAAAGCTCCCTAGTGTGTAGTTTACAAGTCACCTAGTTGCTAGTCACTAGTGTATAGTTTGGACTTGAGCTTTGAGACACGGCCTAAGAATTGAAATACCCGCGCGGGATGATAACGGCAATGCTCTACTGCCTTTGCAATTGCGCGGGAGGAAAATCGAGCAATGCTGCCAACTTCAGTTTGAATAAGCTGCGCACCCCTATTTTTTACACTTGTACATTTCGGAGAAAAGAAAGTGCGCGGGGTTTCCGAAAAAATACCGTAAATCAAGATTCATTCAGTTTCACAGTACAAGTCATAGGATACTTCATTTTCCCACAGCTATAAAAAAACATGGCAACTTTGATATAAATAACACATAGGCCTATTTGTTTATTAATGTATTTATTGTTTTATATTTAATTTTATTTGTCTGTGTAATTATTAAATTATCTATGAATACTAATACATCAAATAATCGAAATAAAAGACCGCATTCCAGTCTAGAATAGATTTGGTTTCGATACGTTCTTTTAATGTATCACTCCGCGTTATTCATGTCATATTTTCATAGCTTCATTTGCTTTCAGGAAATTGTAACTACTCTCTCCTTCAGTCAGCAAAGAATCAGGTATTGCGTTGTCGCAGTCGGATGTTTCATTTCTTTTTGTTTGATTTAAGATGGCGCTCATCATTATTTGCAAAACTTTAAGTTGAAATCAGTTCAAGTAGCAAAAATATGTACCAAGAGATTAAGTATGTGTTTTCTTTATAAAGTTATATTTAATTGAATAATTTCATATTTGTTTAAGTGTTTAAGGGCAGCTTTACATATAGAATTTGTGTTAATATAATAAGTCATTTTCCTGATGCGATGCGATGCGATCTTGTTGAACATTAATTTTACATGGTCCTAATGATAATGGTTTCTAATCGGTGATAATAATTTATACATCATTAAGAAATAAAAGAAGATATTTATAGTGGCAGTGTCTAGAATACGAAGTTAACTTTAATCCTTTTTATGTGACATTCTAACAGCACAATCTTATTTAATGAGAAACATTTTAACCTATTACGCAGAGCAGCCATCTGCATTACTGATTCGTGGTTGAAATATAACATGGAGTATTTAAATACGATATTTTCTGTAGGCCTACGTACTGTGTATTTCTGACATTGTTAGTTTCAAAGAAAAAAAACTCTTTATTAAGATTTTAGTGTTGAGAGGTGTTCTGAAGCAGTAGCATTTCATTCGAACCCTTTGAATATAGACTCATGTAAACATAAAACTAACCCCCAACACGTATTGGTTACCTTCAAACAGTCAAGGTCATGCAGTCTGCTTGGAGACGTGACAGGATCAAGACTATGTAAAACTGCTCAGAGCATTAAATGCTAGAATTCGAATGCAATGTGTAACAGTGAAGAAAGTGTAATATGACTATGGATCACAAGGGAATGTTGAATAAGAATTCCAGCGATCATGGAGTGCATAGTAACTTGTTAAAGAATTAGATACTAATTTGTTATATATTAGATTTATCTGTTACTGACAAAATGCGCCATTCGCATAGTGCTGTGTGTTTAATAACTTACATTAGACGTTTCAATCTGTGTTAAGAGATATATGAGAGTGGAACAGACGGAGGGGATTTGTGGTAAAGAACTAGTTTTTTGTGGAAAAACTTTTTATCGGCATGGATAGCCATTCAGGAAGCCGCCTTACATCAGAGTCCACAACAACAATATTTGAGCACACATCGCAACTTGTGTTTGACGCTGGGGGCGTCGGTAAGTAAATGTACTTTCGATTAATGTGTTAACATAGATATTAATGTACAATTGCCTTGTGCGTATTTCAAAAGTAGATAAGACTCAAATTTCATATCTTACACGCATACCATATCTCTACACACGGGTATTAATCACTAGCCTATAGATGTAGACAAGTCGTAATTTCACAATTTTAGAGTAGGTGAAACTAGCGCTGAAGTAGTTCCGGTGGTTTTTGAAGTGAAAATGGTTGAATTTGTAAGGGTTTCTTTTTTGTGAAGATGGATTTGCAAAGTTAAGGATTTTAAAGGGAAATATTTGCAGAAAAGAAAATTGTTCGAAAAATGTAGTAAATTAGGGGCCTACGTCTGATTTGAGCCGGCGCGAGGCTATTAATTTTATTATTTGCGTAAATATTACCAGTTAAATGTTATGCGTGTTAGATGAGGGGGTAGCTAAGTGACATGAGGTCGAGGAATGTGACAAGGTTAGAATGGATTAGATGAGGGGATAGACAAATAACAAGAGACCGAGACATGTGATAAGGTTAGGGTCAATCTAGAGCATACAACAGCCACTTTTATCACTGCCAATGTGGCGCTATAAATCAATTTTCAATACTTTTATCACAACCACAACACCGCTATACTGGAGAATTAGCACGGTCACTTTGAACCGTGCCGTTACGTTTACCACCAAATTTAAGTAAATACACAATGTCACCAACATAAGAACATGACGTTGGTGTGTGGCGTAGTTGGCGGGAGAAATTTTTTCTCTCTCTGTCTACCTCCTTCGTTCTGAACATTATTGAGAGATAGCACCACTGTTAGCGACAATGTGTATTTGCGTAAATATTGCGAGTAAATTATGACGAGTGCCTTAGATGAGAGGCTCGGGACAGAAACACTTTTGCGCATGTGCGGACCTCTCATGCAGTGGGAGCGTGATCCTTACTTGAATTTATTTTTGCGTGTACTTGCAGATTAAATGATTGAGATCCCTTCTTGCTCCGGTTACAGGCCTTGTATTTACGAAGGTTATGTTATGTTAGGTTAGCTTAGATTAGCTTAGCTTAGGTTAGGTTAGATTAGCTTTGGTTAAGTTAGATTAGTTTTGGTTAGGTTAGCTTAGCTTAGCTTAGCTTTGGTTAGGTTAGGTTAGGTTAGGTTAGGTTAGGTTAGCTTAGCTTAGCTTAGCTTAGCTTAGCTTAGCTTAGCTTAGCTTAGCTTAGCTTAGCTTAGCTTAGCTTAGCTTAGCTTAGCTTAGGTTAGGTTAGGTTAGGTTAGGTTAGCTTTGGTTAGGTTAGCTTGATTTGATTCGTCCATGTAGTAGTTAAAATTATATAATATGACAGTTTTTGATTCGTAATATTGTTAAAAAATAATAGGCCTATAATGAAAGCGGTGAATAATTTCATGGTCCTTAAATTTTTTTTTCGTAAAAGGCTAGGTATTTTTCTATAGGCCAGAAATAAAACAGCAACGCCGTCATAATTACATACTTTTCGCTTTGGCGAACATTAACCGGAAATTTACTTTCCGTCATTTTAATTGTATTCCGTGAAACACACCTTTTTCCTGTTAATTTCCTTGTGATAACCTAGTTTATTATCTTATTACATCTTCATTTTCTTTTAATGCAATCAAAAAACCGCCGTTGTACTACATAAAACCTTGAACTTGACTAATGGAGTGAATTATTTAAGAATATAGTCGCGAATTTGACTACCACCATTTCGATTATATTTTGTTTGATACGGCTCGGTACGGCCCGGTGACTAGTGGCCAGCGAGTAGAGTCGACTATCGATATTGGTCTGCCGTGCGTATTATCCAGTTGTTCCCACAACACATTTCAAATCTTATTATACTGTATATAGAGAATTACTACATTAACACATTTAGTATATCACGAAACATGTAAAATATAATTGAACTCTTATGAAAGTCGCCATTGCTTCTTCGAATTAGTAGTACGATCCACTTCCACTAGATGGAAACCGACACGATTGGCAGAGCCGGCAATACATGAAAACGAAATGATACTAAATGTGAGGAATGTGGCGCTATAAATATTACGTGACAGGTTAGGTTTGATTAGGTGTGTATTATGTGAGAAAGGTTAGGTGTGTATATTATTACTACGTTGGCAACACTGAAACCCACTGTTACATTAAAGAAATATGGTAGTATTCTTCGTTTAGGCACGACGATTTTCGTACATAAGTAAGTTTCGTATTTAGGGTGGGTTGGGTGGAGTTACAGCTCTCCCAGTGATCACACCAATTTCTACTACTCAATATTTTAAATCCAAGGAATTTTCAAGGTATTTTATATTTATTTATTAGTGGCTGGGACATAAGAAAGATTTACCAAGGTTAGATTAGGTTAGTTAACGAGAAAGCTAAGTGACAGAATACTGAGGATTATGACAAAGAGTGGGTTAGTTGATGGGATAGTTAAGTGACAACTAAAACCTCGTTCGTATTTTCTTTATGTTTCACCACGATCGAATTGGCTTATTGATGTTTCTAATCGGCCATATTGTGTAAAATTGATAAACAATTTGATAAAAATGGTAAATAAGTTTATGGTCGCAGAGAGTTTTTTCGTAAAAGACGAGCTATTTTCTCTGTACCAAAAATGCAACGCCGAAGCGAAGGTCATCCCGAAATTGGATTTCGCCGGTTTGAGTTATATTCCCTTAGCCACAAATATTATTTCTCCTTTATTTCGCTATGATAACCTGATATAATATCTTATTAAATCTGTATTTTGTTTTAGTGCATTCAAAAGACCCCTGTTATACTCTTAAGGAATATAATCAAGAATTTTACTACCAATATTTCGATTGTATTTTGTTTCACATAGCTCGGTACGGCCCAGTTAATAGTGACGAGTGTAGTCGGCGCTGCTATGACGTCCGCCTTTTTCTGTTAGCCTACTCTCCTGTATATTTTATTATTGATACCAGTATAATAAATGTTAATAGCAAGCTCTTAAATTATTTATCAAATCTTACAAACGTACTATTTATTGGCTAAGCTATAGTGAGTCTCTTAGTCCTAAAACAATGAACACATTCATGAACTACGAACGTTTTCGTAAAAAAAAAAAAAAAAAAAAAAAAAAAAAGTTATTTTCCTTGGACCAAAAATATAACACAAATGCGGCCTGGTGGCGCAGTCGGTAGAGTGCTGGCCTTAGGTGCCCGAAGTTGCGGGTTCGATCCCAGCTCAGGTCGAGGCATTTTAAGTGTGTAAACGCGACAAGCTCATGTCAGTAAAAGAACTGGGAGACAAAATTTCGGCACACCGGCGACGCTGATATTAATCTCAGCAAATGCGATCGGCGTTAAATAAAATTTAATTTTTAAATAAATAATACGAAAGGAGTAAAAATCTGCATTTTCCCGTGAATTAAATTTGTGTTAAAACGGTAAGTGCACATTGCAGTGGATCACTATACCTGTTCCATTTTATTAATGACTTCGCCTTTTCGATTAGTTCATTGTAAAGTTTCAACACATTAGCACTTAATTATATATTTTTCTTCGAGAAAAATAGTAATATACGTTACAAGAGCGGTATGTTGACGTTTTCATGTTCGAGGAAAAGACTGAAAAAGCGAAACGTAGTTGAGCTTTTTAATTTCCGAGAACATGAAAACAAACATACCGCTCGTGTATCGTACATTATTTTGTGCGAAGATCGTTTATTACATGCCTGAAAGACGAATTTCTAATTAGTTGCAATGAAATCTCCATGTTGGTTTCTGTTTAATGACGGCAACTTCGAAAAACTAAAATATCTTTCTTCAACATTGTTGCTATAAAATGTTTTCTGTGTTTACTATACTCCAGCAGGCCGTGATATACGTCTGTCTCCCCCCCCCCAGTCTATAAATGCGAACTTAAAACAAACGGTAAGGTTATGTAATGATTTATTTTTCATTTTAATATTTTAACAATATTATTTATATAACATATTGCAGTAATAACATCGGCATCTGGAATCTTGTTCATTTTTTCCGGCTTCCTTAATGTTACTTGTATCAGGAATGCAATAAGTTTCGTGGAGTAGTAGATTTTACTTAATTTTTGCAAATATTTAAAAACAATAATTAACATTGCAATTTAGGTGAAATTGCAGTGGTAAGTTTCCAATTTATAATTATTATTATGTTAAATGTCTCTAAAAATAATATGTTAAAAGCCTAAAGCAGTAATATGAATGTCGCGCTTAAGCAGTAAGAAGAGGGAAATTGTTATGTGGTTACGTTGGGAATACTGAATGTGGTATTTCACACTTACCGCATATTGGTTCTGTGCGGAAAACAAGCAAATACGCACGATCTCGCACAAACAACGTTTTCATTGCAAGGGGAGTTTTTTTATTCATTTTTCCATTTATTATTTATTTACTTATTTATTTATTCATTCATTCATTGCATATTCTGTGCCGAACATCATCTCCGTGCTCATAGAAAGTGCACATCGCACAAAGACTACTGCATGCCTGGTCTACAGGATCAAAAAATGTCTACAGGATCAAAAAATGTCCATAAAGCATAGGGTCAAAACTTGATAGTTTTCCCAGAAAAATATTTATTTTCTTATTTCATTTGCGTTATAAGCCTAGTGCGTATATTGTTAGTAAAATTATGAAAACAATTACATCAGTATGTATATCTAGCAAAGAGTTAATATTAGTTTAAGTAAATATTTGTGTGTTCTATTACGTTTTCGTGGAATTAAATAAAAATGCATGCTTAAATTTGTTAATATTCTGGCGTGAGAGACGTGGCAACATGTTGAGCAGGCAGTACTCTGCACAGACGTAAGTACGAGTCAGCTGAGTTCAAGCTCCCTGTCCATAGGTCTACTGCAGAGCGGATGACAGTTGAGTAGGTTACAGTTATTCGATAAACAACTTACAATGAGATTTACAATTTAGGAATATCATATGTTAGTAATTCATGGAGAAAGTCGTCGTAATTCAAGTGAGTCAAAAAGGATGTACCGTCAACGTTTTCCTCAAAGAAGGTAACCTAATCGGCGAACTTTTGTAGCAGTTCTCAACGATTTCTACCCCGTATCGAAAATCACGCAACCAGAAATTTGTTTTAAAAATGATACTGCTTTACGGAAGCGGGAGCGATTAAAATTTTTAATTAGAAAAAGTTCGTGTGATTTTGTGCAGAAAACAATTATTGTTTATTTTTTAGACATACAATAAAAAAGAGCAATATTGTTATATAAAGTGTAAATTTACCATAATGTTCTATTAATGAGATTGAAAGTTTGTATTTGTTGCTCCTTTTATGTAAACAACAGTATTACCATGGTCCGCTCCTGCATTAGAACAGAGCATCTGTACCGGTATGTCTGTACCCGCTTGAGCTGTACTGTGTACTTATAAACCCACTTCTCCCTATCCAGCAACGTTGCAAAACGTCTAATATTGTAAATTTTAATAATTAGTTAAATATTGCAATTAGAAAAAAATTGTAAGGACATTTTTTTCTTATGACATAAATAATCATCAGTTAAATAATGGCACTTATATCCCGTACATCCTGTATATGTTATTTTCATTTTTAGTAGTTTCCGAACAACATACAGTCTTTCATAAGTAACAAGTCTATCGAAAAATTAACTATTTTGGATAATGTTATGAATTGATGTTCATCCTCACGAGAAAAAAACCGTTTTCGGTGCCGTCCAATCGATTTGGAATCAAACACCTCCTCCCCTCGCCAACACAGCTGTTAAACGAAGAATGGTTCGTGTTTTAAACCTTTATTAAAACACATGTAAATGTAAAAACATTTTCAATTCTTGACAAATTATGGTGTACAATTTTCAAAATGTCTTCCGTTCTGCTGAATGCATAAATGTAAGCGACATATATCAATTCTTCATGGACTCTGGTGAGCATGTCAGGCGTAACCATTTGTGTTGTGTATTCAATTCGTTCAACTAATTCAGGAATGGTGCGTGGCTTAGTGGCAAAGACACGATCCTCGATGAATCCCCAGAAAAAGAAGTCCAGGGGATTCAAATCAGAGTTGCAGAGGCCAACGGATTGGGCCTCTGCGACCGATCCACCTGCCTGGAAATACTTCGTCTACGGAATAAACGCTTAGTTTGAGCGACACTGTTTCCAAGTTCAAACCAGGCAGCAGGTTTTCTCTACTGCAATAATGTTAAGCGACTACGTGGTATTTTATCATTTCAGTCTATCACAACAATGTGTATAGGCATGGCCGTGTGCCATTATCTTTGGCGTATAGAAGGCCATGCTCTAGGTCATTTTACGTCCTTGGCGTACAGAAGGCCATGCTCCAGGTCATTTTAAGTTGGCATCAAATGCACATTACACATGGATAAGTAGCTTCTTCTGGCGGCGGGAGGAGGGGTTATTTGTTTCCAAATCGACTATACGGCACCGGGAAGGGTTCTTTCTCGTGAGGATGAACACCATTTCAAAAAATTATTCAAAATAGTTTATTTTTCGATAGACACGTTACTTATGAAAGACGCTGTATTTTCCGGAAACGGAGAATTGCACCTACAGGATATGTAAGTGCACTGAGTGTTGTAAGAGGACCGGGTAGTTAGAACCGTAGCCAGATTGACTTTGCAACTTAATCATATCTCAATAATATATATAGTATATGGATTTTTATGAAAATATTTACATACTATCCTTAGGTATAAAAATATATAAGTTTGTAATGGAAAATGTTTCTTTTTTCATTTCCGTGCTCAAGTAAATAAGAGAATTTATTTAAGTCAGCCGATTTTAAGCTATTTGTCAACCAGGCATGATTTAATATCAGTTGGGAGTACAACAGAGAAAGTAAGAGACTGCTAACATCAAACTTCACGAGTATAGTACTAGAAAATGAAAATATGAGTGTTTTTTAACTTAAATTTTGAGAAAAAACATTAGATAAATAGTAAGTACATTAGACTTCTTTTGTTGACATATAATATTCTCTGCCGCCTTTCATTATAAAGGTATTCAATATCATTACATCCTATAATATTTAGCATTATTATTATTATTATTATTATTATTATTATTATTATTATTATTATTATTATTATTATTAGAAGAAGAGGAAAAGTATTTTCAATTAATGATTAAATTATCTAGTCTTCAAAGAGCAAACATGTCCACACCTGTGGAGTAATGGTTAGCGAGTCTGGCCGCGAAACCAGTGGCCCGGGTTCGATTCCCGGTCAGGGCAAGTTACTTGGTTGAGATTTTTTCCGGGGTTTTCCCTCAATCCAGAATGGGCAAATACTGGTTACCTTTCGGTGCTGGACTCCGGACTCATTTCACCGGCATTATCACCATCTCATTCAGACGCTAAATAACCTAAGATGTTGATAAAGCGTCGTAAAATAACCTACTAAAAAAAAGAGCAAACATAATGCACTTTGGGATTTGTCTCTCGTGTAGGTATAAGAACTAATGTTTTAAATACAGAGTGCTCTAAAATTCCCCTTACAAACTTCTAGGACTTGTTAAGGGGACTGAGTAGATAATATTTTGTATTGGAACCCATGTCCGGAAACGTACCGTTTCCGTGCTACAGCCGTTTGAAAGCAAGCACCTTCTCACTTTTCACTTGCTGTTCGGGAACATCTGGACTGACGATTCGAACAAAGATGGATAGGCCGAGGTGGTCCAATTGCATGACCTCCACGATGACCGGATTTGACTCCATTGTACTTTTTCCTCTGGGGTCGTATGAAGAGTTTGGTTTATGAGACTCCTGTAGAGACAGCAGAAGATCTGGTGGAACGAGTTGTGGTCGCTGCAGGAGAGATTGCAGATACACCAGGTGTGATAGAGCGCGTTTACCAAAACATAATTCGTAGGTACAATGCGTGCAACGAAGTTGGTGGTCGCCACACCGAACCGCATTTGTAGTGGATTTGAATGTTAACCATCATTTGGAAAGGACAAAAACAGCTTAAGTTGAACTGTAAACAAAAGTGTTTGTGACAAATGATTCAGTTTCCATTTTGTTTCTTTGGTTATTAATGGGTTGAATGGCAAAACAAGTGATGTACTGTGTCACGCCTCATAATAAAATAAATTACTTGTAAAAGTGGTCGCTTTAAAAACATGTTTTCAAACGGCTGTAGCACGGAAACGGTACGTTTCCGGACATGGGTTCCAATTCAAAATATTATCTACTCAGTCTCCTTAACAAGTTTTAGTAGTTTGTAATGGGAATTTTAGAGCACCCTGTATATGCTGGTGTTGAAAGATATCCGATCTACGATTTTATGATTGTGTAAGCGAACTTTCCAACCACGAGATATATCAGAACCAAATATGTAACAAATTGACAAACTTTGAAATATTTTCGCTAGTTCTCAATAGGGACACCATTATTGAGGCAGTTAAAAAGTGTAGGGGAAAGTGAATATGTAGATTAAGCATAAATTATTCTCATAATTGACAATATCAGCGGTTTCCAGCTAAACCCAGTGTTGTTTTGCAATCAGCAGAGTGGGATGAAATATTTAATTCTATAACGCGGGTATGTACAATTAGGCTATGCTTCGCTATCTATTTATAGAAGTAATAACTAAAGAAGCCCCGGTCGAGGTGGGTTCCTCCAAGTGGTGACCGGGGGTGCAATGGTGGCTCTCGTGCTCTTCTTTTCGGCCATTTTTCGTCCTATCACCATCCACTCCTCTTCGTTCTCTCTTCTTTTTCATCACTATTTCTCTCTGCCGGCCGCCATTGCATGCGGAACGCCCACCACATCATCACAGCCATTTTCACCTCTCCATCCCCGCTGTTTTTGTTCTTGCCACGTCCGCCACCATGACGGGATTTGTTAACAATGCCTGATGAGGCTTTATTCTTCTTCCCCTTCTAGTTCTTATATCTATTATTAGGTTAAGTTTTTAGGTTTATAACTCCCGTCTCACCAGCGGGGATCTTTCCTATCTCCGTGGTCCTGTCCCACGGTTTCGAGCGCGACTTCCAACTTGTGTGGCCCGACAGGGCGCCCAGCAACGAAGCAATAGTGGACCCTTCATACTGCCCCTATATGCAAGTCTAGGTGCGGAGCCCGGACCAGTAGTCATGTACACTCACGTAGAACCCCAATGGGGGTCCGGAGCGACTTAAACGTCCCGGTGACCGACTCTGCTCGCCGGGGCGGATATATCGCTCCGACGTGTTACCGCTGACGTATGGGTGTCGCAGTGTAATCAACCACAAGTCCCCTGAAGCTGCGTGCGGTCTCGGATTGCTCCGGCTTTGGGAGGGTCGGTCGGAGTTAGCCGCAGTAGTCTGGCACTTGTATTCGGTGTAGAGTGGGGAGCCACGGGCGGTTATTCCCGTGGTAGGGGCATAAAACTGCGACACGCCTCTGGTGTAAGACTTGCCATTAGGTGTGTAATGACCAGTTTGAAGGGTAACTTGCGTGAAGTGGGTTGCTTGGGATCGGGCTGTGGGGGTCCCCACGGCCGGCACAGACCGCGAAGAATTTTTAGGTGTCTTTTTCTTTCGCCCCCGGTGGCAGGCTGACGCCGACAGTTCCGTAGGGGGCCAGTTCAAAATGGCCTCTTCGCGCTCCTCTTCTCCTCCCTCAGAGAAAAATAATAAAAAACAGAAGACAGGAATTGATACGACTGGTGGTCAAATTTTGACGAAAATTGCTATGGACTTGGACCCTGAGAAAGTAACTGTCAAAGTGCCGCCTCCGAAGTTTATCAGTATCACCTTGGACGGAACAGAAAAGACAATGAAAAACATTAGTCCATTTTACGTCAGACGCGCACTCGACGGACTCGTTGGGAAGGTCAAAAATGCAACTCGCCTACGCAACGGTAGTCTCCTCGTCGAGACGGTATCTCCAAAACAGAGTGAGACGCTGTTGAAAGCGAAGTTGCTAGGTCTTACCTATTAAAGTCGAACGGCACTCCTCGCTAAACACCACGCGGGGAGTAGTGCATACGGATTCTCTGGACGGTATGTCTGATGAAGAGATCCAACTAGAACTGGCGGAACAGTCTGTGTCCAAGGCTTACCGTTTATTACGTAAGCGGGACGGACAGACTATTCCGCTGAGCACTGTCTTTTTGACCTTCGAAAAGCCTGTCCTACCAGAGTACATCCTTGTCGGGTACGAGCGTGTCCCAGTTCGTGCGTATGTGCCGAACCCCATGCGGTGCTTTAGGTGCCAACGGTTCGGACATACGCAAAAACGTTGCACAAACAACATCGTATGTGCAAGGTGCGGCGGTTCTGACCATGGGGAATCCCCGTGTGCCAGCGCCGAGCACTGTGTGAATTGTGCTGGGGACCACGCCTCCAATTCTAAAATTGCCCGAAGTATATGGTAGAGAAGGATATCCAAGAACTGAGAGTCCGAGAAAATATTACGTTTTTCGAGGCGCGTAAGCGTATTTTAGATCAACAGAAAAAGGCGACGGAAAAGTCCTATGCAGCAGTTTTGCACAAGGCAACACAAGCAATAGATGTATTTACGCAAACGCCACCTCTTGTTAGTATACCTGGGAAGCGTATTGAAAGCGCAACCCAGACGTATGTAGACGTTGCCACTCAGACTGCTGAGTCAGACGACTCGTGTGGCCTTGACATAAGGCCTTATATTCCAAAAAAGATTATTACCGTGGCGACAGAGAAAGACTCTACGCCTGGTAGATCGCCGCGACGTCGCGCTCCCTGTTCTGGCGACGGGTCGAGATCACGGTCTCGATCGAGATCACGATCGGGCGTGCGGCGATCTGCGAGCGAATCCCCACGGTCGAAGACCAAGCAGTCTCAGTCAACGGCACGAAATCCTAGAAAAGATAAGAAGAGAAAATCACCCGTGAAGCCACCATGATAATTTAGATCCACATAATGACTGATATCATACAATGGAATGTGAACGGTGTACGCAGCAGATATGCAGAACTACAGCAATTGATCTATCGTGAGAACCCTGCTATTTTATGTCTACAGGAGACACACCTCCGACCTGAACATTCCCTGAAAATCTCAGGATACAATGTTTACCGGTATGACCATCTTGCCGGTATTCGTGCTAACGGAGGTTGTGCCCTCCTTCTCCGCCAGAATATCTTTTCCTCTGTTTTAAACATTAACAGTCCTCATCAATGCATAGCTGCCAGAGTAACCTTACCTACCATACAGTTTTCAATAGTCTCCGTTTATATGCCCCCAGATACACCCTTTACAGTACTTGAAATTCAACATATTCTTTCACAGGTACCTGCACCATATCTCTTGGTGGGGGATTTCAATGCATCCCACCACTCTTGGGGCTCAAATTCCGATGACGACAGAGGAAATAAAATAGCAGAGGTATGTACCCGTCTAAATCTTGTTACCCTGAATTCAGGGAAGCAACACACCTTTCCTTGGCTTATGGTACATACTCCATGATAGATATCTCCATTTGTAGCCCAGTTTTGTCCACGCATTTCGAATGGTCTGTGATTCACGACCTACATGGTAGTGAACACTACCCCATCCGAATGCGTATGTCCGCTTTACGTCCTGCGGAATCTCGATCTCCAAACTGGGTTATTAAAAAGGCGGACTGGGTCGGATTTTCGGAGTCCATATCATTCGAAGATAACGGACATGAAAGTGTGGACTCCGTAGTAGACCATTTCTCAAATATGGTTATCAAGTCAGCGGAATTATCTATCCCCGGTCGTCCTGCAGGCCAAAACGCTTCTCTGTCCCCTGGTGGTCGGATGCCTGCAGAGATGCAATCCGAGACCGCCGATGTGCCTTACGCCAATTTGAGCGCCATCCGACCCAAGAAAATTTTGTCCAGTTTAAACGTCTTCGAGCAAAAGCTCGTCGCACTGTATGCGATGCTAAGAAGACGTCCTGGACAAACTACGTCAATTCAATGAGAAGGAATGTCCCATCTAACATCGTATGGGACAAAGTCCGCCGAATAATGGGGAAACGTAGTTCTGTAATTCCGGGAATAATAAGCAATGGATTAACGACCACCAGTCCAATAGAAATTGCAGAAATATTCGCTACCTCGTTCGCACAGATTAGCAGCTCAAATAATTATGACCCGGAATTTCTGAAAATCAAAGATGCTGCGGAAAAACGAAACCTCAATTTTATATCAGATAATACAGAGTACTACAATACACCGTTCACATCCGAGGAGCTGGAGGCGGCACTAGGCACATCCCCTGACACCTCCCCTGGTCCTGATAACATCCATAACCAAATGCTTCGCCATCTTCCGCCTGCTGGAAAATCCTTTCTTCTGGGAATGTATAACAGAATCTGGACTGAGGGAGTGTTCCCATCTGCTTGGCGTTCCGCCATTGTAATCCCCGTCCAGAAACCAGGAAAGGATCCTTCTTTGTCTGGAAGCTACAGACCAATTTCTCTCACCAGCTGCGTATGCAAGGTTATGGAAAGAATGATAAGCAAACGCCTGATGTGGGTACTCGAATCGGAAAACCGATTATCTAACATCCAATGTGGTTTTCGTAAGCACAGATCCGCCGTAGACCATCTTGTTCGGCTAGAGACCGCCATTAGAGATGCTTTCCTCAAGAAGGAACATCTTGTGGCGGTCTTCTTTGATCTAGAAAAGGCTTACGATACCACATGGCGGTATGGCATTCTGCAAACTCTGCATGACTGGGGACTTCGTGGTAGTCTACCAACGTTTATTGCGAAGTTCATGGCAGAGCGGTATTTCCGAGTTCGAGTAGGCACCACACTTTCTAACGAACACCTCCAAGAAAACGGCGTTCCGCAGGGTTCTGTATTAAGCGTTCTTCTTTTCTGCATTGCGATCAATGGAATTGCCCACTGTGTGGGTAACCGAGTATCTTCTCTGTTGTACGTTGATGACTTCAGTTTATATTACAGCTCCCGATATCTTCCGTCCATCGGTCGACATTTGCAGCTGGTCATCAACGTACTATCAGAATGGGCTGTTCGCAATGGCTTTAAATTCTCCACTCAGAAGACGCAGTGTGTCCACTTTTACAACCAACGTGGACTACATCCACATCCCGAATTGCGTCTGAATGGAGTGGAATTGCAATATACAGACACTGCGAGATTCTTGGGCCTTATCTTTGATTATAAGTTAACGTGGGAGGCGCATATACGTGATTTGAGAAGGCGTTGCGAGAAATCCTTAAACATCTTACGCCTTTTGTCAGGGGTCCGATGGGGTGCAGACCGTACAGTGCTTTTACGCCTTTACCGAGCTCTTATTCGATCAAAGCTGGATTATGGGTGTTTTATTTATGGCTCAGCAAATAACTCTAAATTACGTCTTTTAGATACTGTACATCACCATGGGATACGACTCGCTACAGGGGCCTTCCGAACCAGTCGGATAGCGAGCCTGTATTGTGAAGCAGGAGAACCATCACTGTATCGGCGACGTCATATTTTGTTGTGCTCATATGCTGTTAAGCTCCGCACGCAGCCTGAGCACATCTCTTACGACTCTTTCCATCATTCGTCTCTTTACGGCCGATACAGTGAAAATCCACGGAGAACTCGTCCAGCAGGTGTGCGGTTTCGTGAACTGCTCTCTGAGCTGGATATACATCTACCATCAGTCCGCACACTGGAGTATACCACCACTCCACCGTGGATTATGCGACGTCCCATGTTTGATATAAGTCTGAGCCGCTGTTTTAAGAATTTTACACCAGCTTTTGTTTATAGACTTCGTTTTAGTGAACTTTTATCCCGATATCCAAATTATTCATTAATTTTTACTGACGGATCCCGGATAAATGATTGTGTTGGTTGTTCCTTCGTTACAAATGGAGAGATATTTAAATACAGACTAAGCCAATATACTAGTGTTTTTACTGCTGAACTCTATGCTTTTTACAGAGTTTTATTGTTTTTAATTAGGCAACCTCGGGGCAGATTCCTTATCTGTTCCGACTCTTTAAGTGCAATCCAGTCCTTGCAGTCTTTTAATTGTGATGATCCGCTTGTCTTAAGAACCCAGCAGCTGCTCCATACTCTCCTTTGCTCTGATTATGAGATTGGAGTAGTGTGGATTCCTGGCCATGTAGGGATTGCAGGAAATGAGGCCGCGGATGCTGCAGCCAGGGCTGGCGCACAGGATGGCTCTCTGGTATATTGGCGCGAGAGGTGGCAGGACATTCGAAACTACTTGAAATTTAAAATTTGGTGGCAATGGGAAGGAGAATGGTCTGCACAAGAGGGAAACAGATTACGAAATATAAAGAATACTGTTAGAGTTTGGGATTCGTCTACAAGAGCGTCGCGACACGAGGAGGTTTTACTCACCCGGTTGAGGATTGGCCATTGTCATCTGACACACGGCCATCTCCTACGTGGCGAACCTCAGCCGGAGTGCGATATGTGCCATGTTCCACTTACGGTGGAACACTTTTTATTGCGTTGCAGGAAATATGACCATGCACGGAAGCAATATGGAATTCGGCCGACATTACGTGACGCTCTTGGAAATGATTTTAATTGTGCAAATGCAGTTCTGAGATTTTTATCAAATACAGGTTTGGATAAGGTGATTTAGTTTTTTATTGATCCGTTTTACTCATCCTCCGGGCCCTTTACATCCGGAGGTTACATTTGTTGTTTTATATTTGATTTTACATTGTTGACATTTCGGACTTTATACATCCGAATATTTTATAAAATTTTATGGTTTTAAAATATGATTGACAAGTTATCCTCGGTGGCCTTAGTTTTATTGTTTTATTTGTTCGTCTTGAATACCACCTAGTGTGGTAGAATTGCTCACTTTTATGTTTCTGTAGAAATCACCTTATGTATACTGCATTTGTGTGCCTCGTTTTATCGTGACAACGCTTTTTAGTTCTTTTAGCACTCTGATAATTATATTATTTATGTATTTGTTACATTTAGAATTTTAGATAAGGGCGCAAATAGCCATAGTAGCTGACGCGCCCTTCTTAAACCCTACTACTACTACTAAAGAAGCCAAACTTATACCAACAAATTATCGATCACTATCGGTCAGGCATCTTTGAACGTCAGCGTACAAACAACAAAACTGTACGTCATAGGATTTGCGAGTTCAACCAACTCTGATTAGCTACAGCACAAATAAAGAAAGTCATTTCTTTGAATTAGTGACTTTATGTTAAACAGTAACTAAAAATGTAGAAAAACTAAAAAGTGACCGCTAGTAGAGGAAACAATATAATGTTCAGTGCTGTTCTTTCTATGAAGAGAAAAAAGGGCTAGGAGAATTATTGTTGGAATAAATAACTTATTAATAGAAAGATTACATACTGTAATAAAGACATGTTTATTTACAAGAGTAGTCGGTGAAATAGTCTAATATTCTATTCATACAAAACATCAGGATGATATAATATGAAAAGATTTACGCTCGGATAACGTTCTTTGGTTATGTCAGTCTCTGTATATTTTTCTTTCCTCAATGTTATATCGATAAAGAATAACTATTTATTTTACTCTTACAGGCAAAAGAACAATATTTTACGCCGGTAGTTAGAAACCAAAAATGTTTGACACTTTTCGACGAAAAGTATATCGCCAAATTATGTGTAATTCAAATTACAGTCTATTTCTTTGAAGACGACGCTTTGCACGGTCAATGCGAGGTGCCCTGTTGTACAGCTTGTTCAGTGACTTCACCATCTCGTTGTCAGTTCGTGGATCTTCGACTGAAATAAAAATTGAACTCTGTAGTTACATATTATTACATTAATATTGGCTTGGTTCATTCATTCATTCAGATTAATTTACTTACTGACTGAACGATTGATTTCATTATTGACTACTTACTAACTTGTCTTGATTGATTCACTGATTGATTTATAAGATATACTGACTGCTTTGATTTGGAGTGTTTTCATTTATTTATTTATTTATTTACTTATTTATTTATTGTTTAAATTGATACATTTACCGACTTCTTTGGTAGAATTATCGACCTTGATAGATTTATCGACTGGTTGATAGATATACCGATCTGGTTTTTAGATCTACCGACCTGGCTGATAGATCTACCGACCTAGCTGATAAATGTACAGACTTTGTTGATCGAGTGATTGCCGACATTATTGATAGATTGATTTAGCGACTTTATTGAACGTTTTTTTTATTTATGGTTGATTGATCAATAGACTATATATATTTTTTACTTCGAAGTTCTAAATAAAAAAAAATGTGAATTTCTGCAACACTCTGTATAGTTGTCAACTACTAAAAACGGTAGGTAATCTTTAATCAAATGTACAACATAAATAAGCTTACCAAATTCGCTAGTTATGAGTGTGTCTCAAAGATTATCGAACATAACCATTACAAATAATGACTAGCTCTTCTTTTACATGTTCCTCGACTGATAGCGACAATTATCAGTAAATATACAGGGTGTAAACGATATAAACTGTCAAAATTATATACGCAGTACATACCGGTCTACTGAAAAAAATATCTAGTAAAATTTATTTCTTGTAATTATATTTTAATTTGCAAAATACCATGTTTTAAGAGTAAAGTAGTTTAAATATTTGTTTAGCTACATTTCGACTGAACGTAAATATTATTGTCAATGACCTTGCACCCAACACGTATCAATATAGAACAGAATAACAAACGACTGCTTCAGCGTACATACCGGGCAAAATAGTCTAAATATTGACTGTCTATTCTTTTTTTTTTCTTCTTCTTCAAAAAAGTTATTCCCAAAACACATCTTTTTCTAGGAAACTATGACAGTTACAGAAAAACGACATTTAACTTTTTTCATGAGTTATTTATGCTCTACCATCAGTATTTTCTGGGCAGTTTATATCGTTTACACCCTGTATATTATTGCTTTATAATAACAACCTATGACCTGCCGATAACTGAATGGCCATAATCTTAATAATTTTTGGAATAAAAACATTTCTCTGAACTTCTTATAAAATCCTATGTAATTGTTAAGAGAAACGGTCTACACCTTAAAAGTAGTCCTCTTAATCAAGACATGGTTACGTTAACGAAATTTTAGTCCGCCTGTGTGCTTGGCGACATAGTTGAGAGTTTACATTTCCCAGATGAGATGTGTAACTAAATGGAACAAACTAGGAATGGCGACTCTCGCCTAAAATTATGCTCTCGAGTTTAAAGGGGACTGGAGCTTTTACGATGATATCAGAGTAGTAAACAAAACTGTACTCACCGCAGTATGGCATGTGGGCTTGAGTGGGCACGTAAAAACTACCTCTCGCAGGGAAGATATCTGATTCGAGTCCCATCTCCGTGCAGTTGCCTATATTGCAGGGTGCTTGAATTGAGGCCTGTGCGTCACTGTAAATAGTAATAATAATAATAATAATAATAATAATAATAATAATAATAATAATAATAATAATAGAAAGTTACACAACGCAGAGCTGCACGTATTGTATACTTCACCTGACATAATTAGGAACATAAAATCCAGACGTTTGAGATGGGCAGGACATGTAGCACGCATGGGCGAATCCAGAAATGCATATAGAGTGTTAGTTGGGAGGCCGGAGGAAAAATACCTTTGGGGAGACCGAGACGTAGATGGGAAAGATAATATTAAAATGGATTTGAGGAAGTAGGATATGATGGTAGAGACTGGATTAATCTTGCTCAGGATAGGGACCAATGTGAGGGCGGCAATGAACCTACGGGTTCCTTAAAAGCCAGTAAGTAAGTAAGTAATAATAATAATAATAATAATAATAATAATAATAATAATAATAATAATAATAAATACTGTGTAATGCTAATTAATAATATAGTTTCATATGTAGTACATAATGAAAATATTATTTATTAGTAGACCTACAAGTTTTTCTCATTGCCCACAAGGGGAATTTTTGTAATCCTTTGTGATGATTTTGTTAAATTATTATTTTTCGTTTATAGCTTTATGTAATTAGATCCTCTCTGAAAGTACAGTAGTGGTAAAAAAACCGGACCGACCCTTGTAGCTGATTTCAGAGCCTTGTTCACTCCAGAGCACGATAGACTGGTAACTAAGACTTTCGTGGTTCGAATTCTGCCTGGGAAGGAAACTTTTTTTTTTTTTTTGTTCTTTATTCAAATTTATTCCCAATACTTTTTGATTACAGCGATGTTTTACTACTTAATTAACTTATTATTCCCAGAACATGAATTTTACCAGCAATCGAAAAGTATTGGGAATAAATCTGAATAAGGAACAAAAAAAAATTTTCCTTCCGAGGCAGGATTTGAACCACAAAAGTCTTAGTTAGCAGTCTATCGTGCTCGGGAGTGAACAAGGCTCTGAAATCAGCTACAAAGGTCGGTCCGGTTTTTTTTTTTTTTTTTTGCTACTACTGTACATTATTTTCTCTATTCTCATTTCACCACTACCCAATTAATTATTAATATTCTTTCTTGCCTGTAATAATAGTTAAGAAAAACATTACTTCATCTCTTTTGGATCTCGATTTTGTGATTTTATCCTGCCATGTTCATGTAAAGATTCAGGCTGTATGACCTTCTAATCCTACAGTACTAACTGAACTAATGTTTGACAATGAAAATTCTGCAGCAATGAACAAAGTAAGATTAATATCAGAATTATTACCCGGTTTTGCGATCCCAGCGGTGTCCCCAGAACGAGCACTTGTCTGCCGCCTTGATAGACTCTATGAAGAACATGTAGGAGCGACCATGGCTGCAAATAGACTTCTCGATTTCTGAAAATTACGATATTCCTTTCACAGTCCTGAACCAGTACAGATACAAGCCTTATTTGACTAGCGAAACAAGTTTTAATTTTAATATTCAGAGATTAAAAGTGTGAAAGGGTTAAACGTAGATAAACGAAAAACATGGGCAATATTAACCAAGCAATCATCAGCACATAAAAATGCATTTATTTTCAGAATCGTGTAACTTACGTTATCTGCAAATATTAGGGGGGAAAAAATTAATAAACAAGTTAGTAACAAGGGAGAAACCACGGAAGTAAAGAAGAAAGACATTAGATAAGAAAGAAAGAATTAGGAAGATAACAAAAGAAGAATGAAAAGAATTAAAGGAAATGAAAAGAACATTGTTTGCCAAGTACTACAATCGATAGTTACAATTTCCGTATTATTTTTACGTAACGGTGGTACAAGATTTACGTATGAAATTAGCTTCCATTTTATTCTTGCTGTGAGACTGTACAGACGTGGACAAATTATTAGACTAAAATAATGATATGTGCAACAAAGCTGTATTTAGCGGCAGAAATAATGAACAAAAATGTATTTTGCACAGAAATAATGAACAGAAAATTGAGTCTGAAGGTTACTAATATTGTGTGAACATTCCCTTATTCTTTATTAACACGTTGATTTTGTCAGGGATGCTGGAAACTAAAGTTTGACACTGTCTTTGAATATCAGCATCATATAGCCAGATATCAGACAGTGCTTAAATGAGTCCATGTTTTGTCGTAAGACTCTTTTTGTTCACTTTCTTCTTCAGTATAAATCACAGATTTTCAATTTCGTTCATGTCCGGCCTTCTTGCAGGCCATGGAAGAATATCTTCTGCAGTATATAATTAAAACACCAGTACCTAGTACCAACATAGTCAGAAAAAATATACTTAACCATTGGAAAAATATACCAGAAGGTGTAAACAATCATATTTACAACAATAGAGACTCTGTGAATTATACTGATAGTTGATATGACGAATTGCATTAGCATGCCTCCTATTCAATATTGCATTGGAAAGTGTCGTCAGGAAGTCTGAAGTGCAAACACGGAGCAACATATTTTATAAATCCACACAAATATTGACATTTGCGGATGACATTGTCATTATTGGCAGATCCATGAAATATGTAAAGGAAGTGTTCCTTTCCTTGGAACAGGCTGGAAAAGAAATAGGCCTCATCATCAACAAGAGGAAAACAAAATATATGTTGGCAGATAATGGAAAGATAGGTGACAAAATAGACAGCTTGCAGATATCAGATTATAATTTTGAGAAAGTTGACAACTTTACATATTTAGGATCAGTGGTCACTAGCGATAATAACATGTCCAAAGAAGTCTCTAATCGATTAATGAAAGCAAACAGAGCATATTTCGGCTTAAAATATCACTTTAGTTCGCATGCTCTATCCAGGAAAGTAAAAGTTATCCTTTACAAAACATTAGTGAGACCAGTTTTGACATACGCGGCAGAAACGTGGCCAATCTCCAAAAACGATGAAAAAAGATTGGAGATTTTCGAAAGAAAGATTCTGCGAAGGATCTATGGCCCAACATTTGAGGAAGGTCTCTGGAGGAGGAGATGCAACTATGAATTATAGGAGAGCCAAATATAATCAATACAGTTAAAACTAGCAGATTGAGGTGGGCAGGACATGTAATACGCATGGACCCAAGTGAACCTTGCAAAAAAACTGTAATAATAAATTCGGGAGGTCAGAGAAGACGAGGTCGACCGCACTTGCGATGGATTGATGGAGTGGAAGAGGATGCCAGAAAGTTGGGGTGCAAGAATTGGAAGGCTGCTACATAAGATAGAGACGGATGGCGACAATTACTAAAGGAGGCCCAGGCCCACCAAGGGCTGTAGCGCCAATGATGATGATGATGATGATATGACGAATTATATTATGTTTCAAAGAAAAACGTTTTAGTCTAATAATTTGTCCACGTCTGTATTAATATCAATGTGTTTTCTTTCAGTCTTAAGAATGAGCACCAAAATTAATGTAATCCTTCTCTCTTACGAGCTGTTTATTATTTATTATCGCCTTCCCTCATTTTTATCTTCAAGTAGAAAATGTTTACTCAATTTTTTATGTTGGCTAAGTTCAAGAGTAAACCTAAAATCGAAATGCCAACAACCTTCATCTGTTTTAAATGAGGAACAAAACAGAACAAGTATGCATTGTCATTTCTTACTGTTTTTAATGTGATTGAGGATTGGCAGCAGGATTCTTCTTCTTCTCGGGGAGCATCCGGGTTGCTTGGCACCTCCGTTCGGATAGAAGTCCACGTGACCTGCTCAACAGACACGTGACTAATTGCACCAAATTACTGCGACCTTCATTTACGTGCTGCTCGCGACAGGAAGATTGGCTGTGAGATTATAACTGTGCATGCGCGGACTTCGTTAATAAAAACCTAAACTAACCAAACCTGACCTTCGTATGCTATAATGAAAGACTCGACCTGGGTATGTAGTCGGTATTATGCACTGTTGGGCGAAGAATCTAAGTACAAATAATAAACGTACAAAATATATATCACAGTTGTATGAACACTATTAAAATAAAAATAATGATTAAAATTAATAAAATTCAGACATGTTTCGGAGACTGCCTCTCCATCCTCAGTGACTTTACCACGACGGCTGGTTCAGGTGATCGACCGCGTTGTAGCTTTAATTCACGCTACAACGCTGTCGATCACCTGAACCAGCCGTCGTGGTAAAATCACTGAGGATGGAGAGGCAGTCTCCGAAACATGTCTCAATTTTATTAATTTTAATATTTTTTTAAATAGTGTTCATAGAACTGTGGTATATATTTTGTACGTTTATTATCTAATCCATGGACACTGTTTAATTGACCCATATGTGTGATTAAATCTACGTAAAGATTAATTTTTGGTCTTACAGAATATATCTGTTATGGTAACAATGGTTATTAGAGGAGAAAAATTCGTTCCGGCGCCAGAGATCGAACCTGGATCCTTGGTTTTACGTACCAAGTGCTCTAAGCACTGAGCTATGCCGAAGTTCAATCCACAGCACCGGGTCCAATCCCGGCCACCATGTCACTTAATTGAGTGCGCTCCTTGTATAATGCCAGTTGAGTAAACATATGTCAACATATATGTCGAACTTGGAATCAGGCAACAAAAGAAAAAAAACTAGAGGAGAAGGATTCGATCCAATGCTGTAGGTTAAATTTCGGCGTGGCTTACAAGCAAACATTCTGATGGAGGCAGATAAAAAAAAAAAACAAATTTTTTTTCTTCCTCCGTGTTAATAATGTCAAAAGAAGTGCTTATACAAATTTTGACCACTCGACCGCAATTACGAGGCTGTCCAGAAAGTGATTTTTCCTGGAGCCATTTGTAGAAAAAAACACAATTACATGGAAATATTTATTGAAACAGATACAGCAATTGTTGCGCTATTTGTCAACATATCCCCCACTGGAAATGAGACATTTGTCATACCATGGGATCAGTTTTTGTGTCGTAGAAGTCAGCCTCCTCAGACCGTAACCAGCGTTGGACTGCGTCTGCACCCCTCTCTGTTGATCCCATGATATGAGAAATGTCTCAATTCCGACGGAAAATATGTTGAAAAATAGCTGAACAATTGCTGTGTCCGTTCCAATAAATTTGTCCAATGAAATTGTGTTTTTTTTCTGTTAACGGCTCCTGGCGAATTTATTTTTTTACGGTCCTCGTAATTGCGGTCGAGTGGCCAAAATCTGTATAAGCACTTCTTTTGACATTATTAACATGGTGGAAGAAAAAATTTTAACTTTTTTATCTGCCCCCATCAGAACGTTTGCTTGTCAGTGGTTAGTAGTATTAGTAGTATTTATTTATTTAACTTGGTAGAGATAAGGCCATCAGGCCTTCTCTGCCCCTCTACCAGGAGATTCCAACTATAATATGAACAATAAAATTACAGAGCACTTGGTACGTAGAACCAGATACCCAGGTTCGATCCCCGGCAAAGGAACGAATTTTCTCCTCTAATATGGAGGGTAGCTGCGAATATATTGAATAAGCAGTCGTGGACAGCCGATAAGGGGTGGTCCTCCAGCTTGGGGGTTGGGCGAAGGGCTAACAACCCATCACCGTAAAAAAACAGCTTGTTACGTATCCCTATAATAAGCCTCGGAATAGGACTGATTCTCTGGCACGACCACAGCAAAGGAATAAGGATTTGAGATTTGGCACTTGGAACGTAACTAGTCTTTATAGAACAGGAGGGGTAACATTAGTAGCAAAAGAACTAGCTAGATATAGAATAGACTTCGTGGGAGTACAAGAGGTTAGGCTAGATGGGAATGGCATATCACAAATAGGAGATTACTTGTTGTATTATGGGGAAGGAAACAATAATCACCAATTAGGAACAGGATTCTTTGTTCATAAAAGAATAAAATCAGCAGTAAAGAAGGTCGAATTTATCAGTGAGAGGTTATCATATTTAGTACTTAAGGGTAGATGGTGCGACATCATAGTTATAAATGCTCACGCCCTTACAGAAGAGAAAGACGACCATATAAAGAATAGCTTCTATGAGGAATTGGAACATACTTTTGATCAGTTCCCTAGATATCACATGAAAATTTTATTGGGGATTTCAACGCTAAAGTAGGACGGGAGGATATTTTTAGACCAACTATTGGAAAAGAGAGCCTACACGCAATTAGTAGTGACAATGGAATTAGATTAGTCAACTTTGCCACATCGAAAATTTAATTGTCAAAAGTACAACATTCCCCATAAGGATATACATAAATATACTTGGACTTCTCCAGATGGATTGACACACAACCAAATCGATCACATCTTGATAGATAAACGGAGACATACTAGTATAGTAGATATTCGAACTTTCAGGGGTGCAGACTGTAATTCTGACCATTATTTGGTGATTGGAGAATTAAGAGAAAGATTATCAGTAGCCAAGCGAGTAGAGCAACAAGTTAATATTACTAAATTCAATATTTTGAAATTAAAGGACGAGGAAGCTAAGCAAAATTATCAGGTCGAAATTTCGAATAGGTTTGCCACTTTAGAAAGTTCCGACGAAGTTGAGAAAGAATTAGATGTTAATAGCGTGTGGGAAAATATCAGAGATAGTATCAAAATTGCAGCTGAGCAGAGCATAGGTTATTATGAAACTAGGAAAAAGAAACCGTGGTTTGATGAAGATTGTTGCATGGTAGTAGAAAGAAGGAAACAGGCAAAATTGAAATTCTTACAGGATCCAGTTGAGGAGAAGAGAGATAATTATTTCAATGAAAGACGGAAGCAAGTCGTACACTTAGGAATAAAAAGAGAGGTTACTTGAAGGAAAAACTGAATGAGGTAGAAACAAATAGTAAGAATAAAAACATTCGAGATTTATATAAGGGTATAAAGGAATTTAAGAACGGATATCAGCCAAGGTTAAACGTGATCAAGGATGAGAATGGTGACTTGCTTGCAGACTCTCCATCAATCCTAAACAGATGGAAAAACTATTTTGCGCAACTACTAAATGTACATAGGCCAAATAGAAATGATCGGGACGAAATTGAAATACAAACTGCTGAGCCATTTATACCCGAACCCACGCTTTCAGAAGTCGAAATTGCGATAGAAAATCTGAAAAAGTACAAGTCTCCAGGTATCGATCAAATTCCAGCAGAATTAATACAAGAGGGTGGGAGTGCATTATATAACGAAATTTATAAACTTGTACTTGCTATTTGGGAAAAGGAAATTGTACCAGAACAATGGAAGGAGTCCATAATTGTACCTATTTTTAAAAAGGGGGACAAAACCAACTGTGGTAACTTTCGAGGAATATCACTTTTGTTGACGTCGTACAAAATTTTGTCCAATATTCTTTTGAGAAGATTAACTCCGTACGTAGATGAAATTATTGGTGATCATCAGTGCGGTTTTCGGCGTAATAGATCGACTATTGATCAGATTTTTGTATTCGACAGATAATGGAGAAAAATGGGAGTATAAGGGTACAGTACATCAGTTATTCATAGATTTCAAAAAGGCTTATGATTCTGTTAAGAGGGAAGCATTATATGATATTCTTATTGAATTTGGTATTCCCAAGAAATTAGTTCGATTAATTAAAATGTGTCTCAGTGAAACATACAGCAGAGTCCGTATAGGTCATTTTCTATCTGATGCTTTTCCAATTCACTGCGGGCTAAAGCAGGGAGATGCACTATCACCTTTACTTTTTAACTTCGCTCTAGAATATGCCATTAGGAAAGTTCAGGATAACAGGCAGGGTTTGGAATTGAACGGGTTACATCAGCTTCTTGTCTATGCGGATGACGTGAATATGTTAGGAGAAAATACACAAACGATTAGGAAAACACGGAAATTTTACTTGAAGCAAGTAGAGCGATCGGATTGGAAGTAAATCCCGAAAAGACAAAGTATATGATTATGTCTCGTGACCAGAATATTGTACGAAATGGAAATATAAAAATTGGAGATTTATCCTTCGAAGAGGTGGAAAAATTTAAATATCTTGGAGCAACAGTAACAAATATAAATGACACTCGGGAGGAAATTAAACGCAGAATAAATATGGGAAATGCGTGTTATTATTCGGTTGAGAAGCTCTTATCATCCAGTCTGCTGTCGAAAACCTGAAAGTTAGAATTTATAAAACAGTTATATTACCGGTTGTTCTTTATGGTTGCGAAACTTGGACTCTCACTCTGAGAGAGGAACATAGGTTCAGGGTGTTTGAGAATAAGGTGCTAAGGAAAATATTTGGGGCTAAGCGGGATGAAGTTACAGGAGAATGGAGAAATTTACACAACACAGAACTGCACGCATTGTATTCTTCACCTGACATAATTAGGAACATTAAATCCAGACGTTTGAGATGGGCGGGGCATGTAGCACGTATGGGCGAATCCAGAAATGCATATAGAGTGTTAGTTGGGAGACCGGAGGGAAAAAGACCTTTAGGGAGGCCGAGACGTAGATGGGAGGATAATATTAAAATGGATTTGAGGGAGGTGGGGTGTGATGATAGAGACTGGATTAATCTTGCAC
Organism: Periplaneta americana; assembly: GCA_025594305.2. Taxonomy (NCBI): domain Eukaryota; kingdom Metazoa; phylum Arthropoda; class Insecta; order Blattodea; family Blattidae; genus Periplaneta; species Periplaneta americana. The sequence goes on along the minus strand of JAJSOF020000013.1, from coordinate 134,378,321 downwards.
AGGATAGGGACCGCTGGCGGGCTTATGTGAGGGCGGCAATGAACCTTCGGGTTCCTTAAAAGCCATTTGTAAGTAAGTTAATGACCATAGATAGCAGTTTATTTTTGAACTTCATTACAAGGAAACATAATGATGTCTTATTTCTGTGTTTTATAATAGGTATTATCACTTAAGTAAGCAATTTCGGTTTTGCAAGTTGTTTAATTTTATTAGTTGAACAATCTTATTAAATTGCACTCGTGCAATTACTACAGATAATTTGACCTAAATGGGGCATTGTTTTAACGATACAAGAATATGCATGTGCATTGCCTATCTTTATAATGCATTGCCTAACCTTGGCACACTCACCTATCGGTTGGGGAAGACCGAGCCCCACTTTTCGAGCACCTTGCCGTTCGTATGGATAACGTCGATGAAATCTGCGTCGCTTGGGTCCAGCCTTATGTCAGGACTGTCAGCGTTAAAACAGGGCTGCGCCGGGTCCAGCCCTAGGGACACAAAGAGTAATGCAATTTGTATGACAAGCACAGGCATTCTTTACATGCGTAGGAATATCGTGTAACTTAATTACGGAACATGACACAACAATTCGAAAACACTTTAGTACTCCAAGTAGTCAACTCCCTCCTTTCCTCTCTCTCTCTGTCTCTGTTTCTATCACTTTCACTTTCTGTGTCTGCACATCACCCTCTCTCTGTCTTTCCTGAAACTCCGATCGTTCATGTTCTCTGCCCATCTCACTAACTGCGTGTTTCACGTCAAACTGAGGAAATTACAAAATTGTACATTGATGCTGAAAGTTAAACAATAGGCGGGAAATTCATAGCATTAATACAATTAAAATGATTTCAAGTTTGATTTTTTTTTTAAGTTTTATATAAGTTTAGAGGTCATAAAAGGTCTGTTCTTGTTTACATATTACCTTTATTAGCCTACAGGGTGAGTTGAAAGTAGCTTTCCCAATATTCGTTCTTAGTTTTCATACTTGTACACATATACAGATGTCGTAACTTGAAGAAAGGAATAATTGGCGTAATAAATGGTGGATTGGCAACTATATTCATGCATCATCTGTTTTTCTAATGTCATGTCTTGAAAAGGGCTCTCGTTTTGCCGATATACAGTTGATATGACAACATGATGGAGCACGACCTCGTTTTGGTGTAGAAGTGATGAGAGACTTGTTGAACCAGCAATTCCATGAATGTATAATAATAATAATAATAATAATAATAATAATAATAATAATAATAATAATAATAATGGTTTATTTTAACTGGCAGAGTTAAGGCCATTCGGCCTTCTCTTCCACTCAACCAGTGTGATAGAAAATTATTACAATGCTATGAATATAACATAATTAATACAATACAATTCAAAGCAATACAATACTACAATACAATACAATATAATACATAATTAATATAATACAATGACAGTTCTTTTCATCTTCACAACACCAATAAAATAATTATGTAATAATAATAATAATAATAATAATAATAATAATAATGAAATGATAATTATTATTATTATTATTAATAATAATAATAATGAAATGATAATTATTATTATTATTATTATTATTATTATTATTATTATTATTATTATTATTATTATTATTATTGGCCATCGTAGAAAAATAGAATGACCACCCAGATCATGCGACCTGACACCATGTGATTTTTCGCTGTGCGATATTCTGAAAAATAATATTTTTGCTCAAACTGCAGGATCTGCATCAGTTGCGATAGATGATCGAACAGTATTCGTGAAAATCGTGTGTTATGTTCTGCCATCTGTAAATCAGTGTCTAAACGTTGTGAATTGTGAATCGAGAAACAGGGCCTCCATTTTGAACAAAATCTGTAAAGGAATGTGTAGTCAAATGTAAATTGAATGTCATTAAATGTAGGGATGTGCTTGGGAAAGTGACTTTTAACCCACCCTGTATTAGGTAAATGAATTCGTCAATGCAGCTTTTACACGTACGTTGCATGGATACACACTTCCTTGTATCATTAACAAAAACTTCTAGTAATTATAAGCATCCTTAAACATTTTTGGCCATGCAGAAGAGATCATTTGGGATGTCAAAGTGGGGCATTCACTTTTCTTACCTAAGACACTCCAAGAAGAGGTGTTTTATGTTGAATACGTTCGTAGTTTTGATATTTGATTACATTATTTTTACATAAAATAAGAATGAGTTATTGGAGTGTTTTTATTCTTCATCCTGTAGCAATAGTACTTCTGTTCCTTGAGAGCTGAATAAGCAAGATTAATATAAGACTATCCAGACTTAACGACGTAAGAGTGTCAATATTATCCTGATACATTTATTCCAAAACAACTAAGATCTTGAGGAAACATTAATTTTTGTATATATTTGCCACGTATTTTTGTAGTATTATTATTATCATTATATTTATTAATAATATCATTATCATTATTTTATCAACACCATCATCCTCGTCAGGAATTTCTAAATCGGCTCTTGAACTCTGTCATCAGACTTTTACGAACGTATCCTCTGTCCTCTGTAGACTCTTCCTTTCCATATTTTCGACAAGCTTCCTTTAATTTTCATGTTGAAGATGATAAATAAATACCGAGATAAATAACTGATATTATTTTCTTAGGTCCACATTACAATATTCTCTCACACTCGATTTGTGTATGTAAAGTTAAAAAAGCTAATAAAAATATTAATGGACATTATCAAACATTGTTATTGTTAATTTTGATGTGAACTGACCATAATGTGGTCACAGTCTAGTATAGTAAATATGCATCCATAGATAGTTGCTAACCACTAGGATCGCTACTATCGCCTCATTACAGACAATGCGAAATAGTACCTGCACAGTCTATTGTTCCTAGTACCCTCATGAACTCAAGCTTCGTGACTGTATATACTAGACTGTGATGTGGTTGTAACTATTTTGTAAGAATTAGACCTGAAGGGCATATAATAAAACTGATATAAATATAGAGTTAACCTCTCATTCGAGCCTAATGAAATATAACCTCAGTATAGTGAAGTAAATTACTGACTTCAACCAAAGATTGATTCAGTCGTAGAATGTTGTGAAATGTAAGGATTAAATTTTTTAAGCTTCTGACAGTGTTACTTGAAGTTTTCGTTACGGTATTTACGTACAGTCCGCGTCACCGTTTTTGACGTGTGAAATAAGTAATGGGAACGTAAAGTGCTAGTGTCTTGTCAGTCTGACAACTGTGTTTGGCAAATGGCTGATGCGACGTGCATAGGAAGTGGTACTATTATCAGCTGCACTAGAACATGCTCACAAACTGGGTACAATACTCTAGGACACACGCCAAAAACGCTGGCGCCAGCTGTACATACAGTGTCTCAAATTATATTATTAAAGTTTAAATATCAAAATGAACTGAACATCTTAATTAGTAGGAACAAACCTGTGATCCTCGCAACTCCGCCAACATGGGACGCAATGTAGGAGCATATGTGGGCCCCCAGGCTGTGACCTATCAGATGTACGTTGCTGGTGTTAAGACCCAGCTCCATCATCTTCTTTATCATTCTGGAACATTAAGAGAGATTATATTGCGGACTTGTGCACTATTCGATTCAATTTCTAAAACAATTACTTTATTTTTTATCTTCCCCTATGATCTTTCGGTTACTGAGGTTCTCGACTTAAAATCTAGCAGAGAATAATGGAATTTAAAGGGCAATAATATCTTAATATAACTTACTTCTAGAGGGAAGTAAATTTGAGTGACCCTTGTTTTGGATTTGAGGCACTTAAAAGAATTCTGTCCCTGAGAGAGGATTCCTGGAAAATTTGTCGGCCATTTCCTTGTTGTTACATTTCAAAGCTAAATAAATTTTGCAGAAAATCGTCATTTAATAAAATAGTGCTGCTGCTACTTTTAAAAGTGGTTTATTAATATCAGTATCAGTATCTATGGTTATCTAGCTTCCGAATGATGTGAAGTTGATAATGCCAGCGAAATAATTCCAGAGTCCAGATCCGAAAGTTACCCAGCAGTTACTCTTAATGGATTGAGGGAAAACCCCGGGAAAACATCAACCAGGTAACTTGTCTTAACCGGGATTTGAACCCGACCCCTCGTTTCACGATCAAGCATGCTAACCGTTACTACACAGCTGCTGCTACTGTTACTGCTACTAATACTACTACTATTATTATTATTATTATTATTATTATTATTATTATTATTATTATTATTATTATTTCCTACTCTATCAATCTAGCAGGTTTTATACTCAACCATTCATGCATTCATCCATCAATGTATTTAGACGAACTTCAAGTATTATGGAATACCATTTTTTTTTTTTTTTGTTAAGCATTTAAGTATTTATTGGTACAAAGTTAATGATTAGTGAATATATGATTTGATTGACTTATTTTTTATTGTTTTCAATAGAATCAAGAGAAAAATTAATTTTGTTACATAAATAACGGCCGATGGAGAAAATGTACATTTTTCGGGTGATATGGAAAACGAGGGTAATATGGAATACAACAATTTTTACCCGGTAATGGTGGCTTTTATTTAAAAATAGTTATCATTACTAATAAAGTGTTAAATAGTCGGAAAAGCCTAAAACTCTAAATGAATACTTAAAAAAAAGTGGACGGGGTATAATCTAACCTAAACCAAATATAGTGGTTTAATGTCAACATAGTCAGTATTCATTTCCGTTAATCGAGAATATGATAACAGGAGTATTTCTGTATGCATGTAAAGGTACCGATAACAAAATGTCTCATTTCAACTTAATTATATTTTTCTTGTTGCTAATAGGCCTATGAGATAAACGGTTGTATTTCATATTAGCCGCATAGCTATTTTGCAAAATAAACTTCTAACACATGATCGCGATAAAACATATACGCATAAAACCACTGAGTTAACATGAAGCATTTGGTTAAATTGTGTATCACATGCATATTTACTGTAGCACTTAACCATCTACTAATATCAAATTACCAGCAAATGTTTTAGAAATCAACAGATAGAATTAATTGCTTTAAGTTGCCACTAGTTCAACTCAAGCTAGACTGCAACTGTAGCGCCAGGAGAATCAAATGAAGTAGTTTTCGTGGTACCGATAGGTTGTGATATTTTACAGATATGAAACATTACTATTCCATATTACCCGAATATTCCATAATACCCGAAGCTCCTACACTTGAGGATAAAGTGAACATTTTCTACATTATTCAATATCTCTAGTTGGAAAGCGTAACGAGTATAAGGATTTTGAACGTATTATGTGAGGTCTTACTTGGTGACCTCCGCCCCCGTGACCCTGGTGTTCGCCACGGCTCGCCAATACATCCAGCTACCTCCACCGCCACTCCAGTCCACCGCGATCACGTTAGCATAGTCCTGAAATATATTAATGGAGTAAGAAAAAGAGATTACATTTATCTTGTGTCCTTTAATTTCTCATCACTTTGACTGATTCCTAATTGAGATCACCATCTTTATATGTGTTTAAGTTGGCTATAGAAGTAAAGGTGTAGCTATGCGTATGTTTACGTACAGTACATAACTGTGTTGTTTGTACACAGTTCTATTTTTCAAATAAAAAGTTAATTTATCTTATGAAAATACATAATTCAATTTATTTTCTTACGAGAGAGCTATTACACATGGGCTTTGGAATATATTAAAGCCAAACAATAAAATATAAACTTTTGACTACATTAAACATTACATTCTATAGATACAAATAAATATTTTTGTATTCATTATAATATGACATATCTCTTTCACTTCCAAACATTTGTTTACATTTTGAAGATGTTATTTTTCTATAATTCATAAAAATATTAATAAAATAAACTAGCAGAATTTCTTGCAAAATAAATACTTAGAAACGTGCATCTACCTTATAAATACTTTCAGTAAAAATTTAATCGAGATTGATTAATATTTGGCGCAAAAAGTTGGTGTTGAATCAATAAAAATAAACTTACGGAAAAATACATTTGAAGGTAAAATGAATATTTATGTAACACCTATTAAAATTCTCCTCCCGCTACATTCATCTAGTAACTTCAGGAGTCAACATTTAGAACAAAATGTTACTAGATTTGTAATCATAAATTTGTAAAATAATAATTCTTTGATGAAAAATTCATTTTGACAGCTCTTTAAATGCCATGTCCCCTTACAGTCTTAATTTAAAATAATAAACCTATTTGTAACCAGAATTGAAGTAAATCTAGTTGAGGTACGAAAATATACATTCTGAAGAAATGAAATAGATAATAAAATCTTTTGGAAAATTTTCATGATTTTCAGTGAATGATTAAACTCGGAAACCAGTAAATATTTTGAGTAGTGATCATTTTTAAAAGTAATTTCCATTCTTTCTTTTTTATTAACAGGAACATGTATGGTACATAAGTGTCAGCCCTTAAAGGCTTTTACTTTAACAGAGATGGTTAACAAACAGGAACATTTTATTTTTAATTCAGGTGACCGATCTTGACGGTAGTTGTTACTTTATACTTTTTGCCAGGGCTCTTATCAGAGGATTGGGGTGGTACAGAAAAGTCCTTATGAAAGTTTTCTGTAAATTTCTGTATAATGTCGACGTCTGATAATTTGGAATTTTGCATTGCTCTCGCTTTGAACCCCATCTAACACGAAAAAAGAACAAAGTTTATCGCTCAACTTTTGAAGATGTAAAAGTCTCTTTTGAATAGATCACATCGAAGTTAATAAGCTTTTCTTTTCAAAAAGATTTTCATTTCGAATTTTTTTTAAACTTTTTAGACATTGAGCTTTTCAATTAAAAAATTACAGTGCGATTGATTATTATAGGGGCTATGACATGATAAATGCTAAAGGAGCGGAAAATATCGAAGTTTTACGAACGTTAACATACGTTACCAAAAACGTCACTACTGGTGTCAACATAGCGTTAACAGTTTAACGTACCAGGGGATTGCGAAACTAATATAGTTGTATGTTGACCTTAAAAACGTCATTGACGTTATTTTCCAATTTACTTTATTGTCCGTTACATCAAATTAAAACAGTAACTATATTATAGGCCAAGAGTACTTCAACTACACTGAATGGGAAATTTTAAAACATGACTTGCTTCAACTAGTTTGGTACATAACAAAGATTGCTAATAAGGGTTAGTTCAAATACCGGTACCATTTGCTTTATTGGCAGAATTTACAAGGGGTGGTTTTAATTTCTAATAGGCCCATATCATCTATCCTGGAATTTTTACTGAAATTTTAATTGAAAAAAATAAGAATACACACACAAAAAATAACAACACACAATACTTCAATTTTTTCAATAACATATGAGGGGAAAATTGTTTACAAAGAAGCTTTGGATAATTTTCACTTTGATAACGAAAAAGGTTGGCTTTTCGCGATATGATTCACTCACTAACGACCAGTTATATTGATCTCCCGACAGTACTGATGATTTCATATTTGCAGAAACATGAATTTTCTTGAAATGAACGAAATAAATATTATTGGTCAAAAAGACGATTATTCATGCTATTACACTGAAATGCAAGCTGTATAAAAATTTATATGATAAATGAAGGTTCAGACCATAGGCCAAGCGCCATTTGTTAAAATGGAGAAAACAAGGGTTAAAGTAAGTGAAACCATAGTTTAATGAAGATTGATATATCATTTAGTTTTAATGTGTACACTTACATAGTATTATTTGCTATGTTGCATTGAATTATGGTAATAACTAATTTCTAACTTTTGTTTTGTACGTCTTTAGTAAATGGCGCTTGGCCCACTATGGTCTGAACCCTTCAATTTATCATATGAAATATTTTTATACGAACTGTGCCGTTTCTTTGTCAGTTGTGTGAAAAGCATGAATAAATTCGTCTGATTTGATACGAGTAAATCATTGGTTTCGTTCATTTTCAAGTAGAGACCAATTCATGTTTTACTGCAAATTATTGTAATAAAATCACGTGCTTTGATCCGGGGATCCAGTATATGAACAGAATCGGTTTAGTGGTTTCGGATAAGTCACTATCAGCAGAAGACAAACCCAAAACAACTTTTCGTTATCAAGAAAGTTGAAAATTGTATTTCCGTAAAATTTCTTTTGTACAACGTAATTTTCATACCTCGTATGTATATTGAAAAATTAAGAGTGTATTATTGTTATTGTTATTATTGTTATTATTATTATTATTATTATTATTATTATTATTATTATTATTATTATTATTATTAGACCAATATACTGTAATCTTTCTTACCTAGTTTCTAACCAGCCACTTTAACACCCCAATTCAAAGAAGTGTCAAGTTATCAACTCTTTGGAGTAGCCTTAGGCCTTACAATACCGCTTTGCCTATTTGAAAATGAAGGCAAATGTGACAGATTAGGGAACATGCCTCAAAGACATTTGAACAATGAAAGTGATGTACGCACTAAGTCCGTGTTCCGTGTTCCCAAATGATGCGAGGTGGGGCCCATCTGCCGCATCGGACAAAAATCAATACGATTCAGCTGAATATCTGCATCTACAGGGCGCGTTCAGAGTCCACGGGCCCGTTCCACAAGTAAAATAACGTTACTTAGGAAATATTACTTACTATGCAGTTGTGTAACAGAGGCAAATAGTATTAGTTCTTACTATCATTTTAGATCGAGTTTGAAATAATACTGCGCTTTGTTGTATACAGTTATTATTATTATTATTATTATTATTATTATTATTATTATTATTATTATTATTTACTGGTTTTTAAGGAACCCAGAGGTTCATTGCCGCCTCACATAAGCCCGCCATTGGTCCCTATCCTGAGCAAGATTAATCCATTCTCTATCATCATATCCTACCTCCTCAAATCCATTTTAATATTATCTACCCATCTACGTCTCGGCCTCCTAAAGGTCTTTTCCCTCCGGCCTCCCAACTAACACTCTATATGCATTTCTGGATTCGCCCATGTGCACATGCCCTGCCCATCTCAAACGTCTGGATTTAATATTCCTAATTATGTCAGGTGAAGAATACAATGCGTGCAGTTTTGTGTTGTGTAACTTTCTCCATTCTCCTGTAACTTCATCCCTCTTAGCCCCAAATATTTTCCTAAACACCCTATTCTCAAACACCTTAACCTATGTTCCTCTCAAAGTGAGAGTCCAAGTTTCACAACCATAAACAACAACGGTAATATAACTGTTTTATAAATTCTAACTTTCTAATTATTATTATTACTATTATTATTATTATTATTATTATCATCATCATCATCATCATCTTCATTACCATCATTGTTAGCTCTATTTGTTATCATCATTAACAGTGGTTCCTTCATAGAATACGATATTTTTCTCTCTGTATTAAATATTGAATATTATGTTTAATTCCATCATTCTCCCGTCATCTTACGTCCCATATTATTTTATAAGTATTACTAGTAGCAGTGCTAGTAGTGGTAGTGGCAGTAGATGATTTCATGTTTATTTCAATAATACCAATTGTGTCATTGAATCCCTAGGCTCGAAACGGACGATAAATAGAGAAACGCAAGGAAGATCTGTTTGACTCTGAGAGTAAGTTACTAACCCTGTCCAGTATAGCATCTGTCATGTTGAGCACCCATTCCATTGACCCGTGTGACATGAAGCCGTGGATGATGAACACGGTTCTATTCTGCCCGAAGCTGGTGTGCAGAAGGTTGAAGTCCGGTGTACTTTGATCTCCACTCGCGCGATGGTTTCGGGACATGAGATTGCTTA